>CM044001.1:27192587-27197587 GCA_024085815.1 Flaveria linearis
AGGCCAGTCGCCCGAATGGGGGGAGACTGGAGGCCAGTCGCCCGAATGGGAGGAGACTGGAGGCCAGTCGCCCGAATGGGGGGAGACTGGAGGCCAGTCCCCCGAATGGAGGGAGACTGGAGGCCAGTCGCCCGAATGGGGGGAGACTGGAGGCCAGTCGCCCGAATGGGGGGAGACTGGAGGCCAGTCGCCCGAATGGAGGGAGACTGGAGGCCAGTCACCCGAATGGGGGGAGACTGGAGGCCAGTCGCCCGAATGGGGGGAGACTGGAGGCCAGTCACCCGAATGGAGGGAGACTGGAGGCCAGTCACCCGAATGGAGGGAGACTGAAGGTCCAGTCACCCGAATAAAGGTCTAGTCACCCGAATGAAGGTCTAGTCACCCGAATGAAGGTCTAGTAACCCGAATGAAGGTCTAGTCACCCGAATGAAGGTCTAGTCACCCGAATGAAGGGCCTGTCGCATGGAGGCCAGGCGACTGAAAGGTGTCCATACGCCCGAATGTCCGTAGTATTGTCCGACTTTCGAAAAGTGCGGACTTAGACTCGGACCCTCGGGGTTTTAAATGATGAGTTGGGCATGGATGATGCAAGACAATGTATGATGATGAGTTGACGATGATGACGTGCATGATGTTATGTGTGATGTATGCCTGGCGGTGCCTGTGATGTATTGTATGTCGGATGTGTGTTATGAGTGTATGATGATACCTGTATTAGTGATGATGTATGTTTGGATTATGTGTATGTTCCTTATTATGTATATATGTCTTCCCTTGGCTTTACGTTGAACGCTAATGAATGTAATGAAAGTAATTTATAACGTAAAGTGAAAGATGATGAAAAGAGGAACGTAATGAATGAGTGAATGCATTAATGAATGAATGAACGAACACATGAAATAATGATTGGATGAAAGGCTTGCAAGTAAGTGTATGAGGTGAGTGACTCTGTGTCGCAACAGACTCGAAAGAGGTCCTTGTCGCGTACTCCGGTATTGTAAGAGACAGGATCCAGATGGATGAGAGTAAGATTGGCTTGCAAGTAGAAGGAAAAGAGGTTCATGACTCAATGAGAGTTGTTAGCTAAACTGTGTGTGTATTATAGCGTGTGATCTTGGCTAACTCATAAGGGGACATACACACAGTGGGACTTCAGTTTTGGTGACTGCTCCGATACGAGCGATGTGGTATTTACTGTGTGCTATGTAGCATGCGATTTTGGCCTACCTCATGTGGATTATGTAGCGTGCGATTTTGGAGCTAACCTATGAGACGGCGTGCGATTCTGGCTAAACCCCGAGAGCCCTCACACACAGGGGGAGTCGGTCTCAGTGACCTCTCCGTTGGTGCGATTTGTGCGATAGGTACGGTGGAACTCATAAGGGTATATGGACACAGGGGAGTTCAGTTTTGGTAACTGCTCCGATACGTGCGATGTGGTAATTACTGTGTGCTATGTGGCGTGCGATTTTGGCCTACCTCATGTGGATAATGTAGCGTGCGATGTTGGGCTAACCCATGAGATGGCGTGCGATTTTGGCTAAACCCCAAGAGTTTTCACACACAGGGAGAGTTGGTCTTAGTGACAACTCCATGGGTGCGAATTGCAAGAGACGAGATAGTGAGGTGAGCAACTTTGTGTTGCAACAGACTCGGATGGAGTTCAATCTAGATGATTGACTCGACGGGATCTCTGTCGCGTATCCCAGTGCTGTGTCAGTCTTCGGACATGAGTCGGGAGTTTGTTTATCAAGCCCCGACACAGCATCAGTCTTCGGACATGATTCGGGGATATTGCGTGAGACAAGACCTAGATGAGAAAGAGAATCATGAAAGGAAGTATGAAACGAATGAAAGTTAATGAAAGTAATGAAAGTTAAAGAACGAACGAATGCAAGTAACGAACGAAAGGAACCTAATGATAACGTATGAAATGGGATCCTTGTCACTCGACCTCCGTAATCATGGCTGTGTGCCATGAAGAGGGTAAAGTGTGACCGGCTCCAGAAATAAGTAACAGACAAGAAATGTATGAAAGTTAAAGATAGATAATGAGCGAATGACAGACAGAGAACGAACGAAAGTAACGTTAAGGAATGAATGAGAACATAAAAAGATAATAATGAAATTATCTCTATGTACGTATGATGTGTGTTCGCATGTATGTAAAGAACGGTTTTAACGAAAGAAAAGTATGTTTTATTATAAAACTAGAACTCACTCAGCAACGCTGACTTTGATGTGTTTCCAGTTGGCAGGTATGTTGCTGAGGATGGCACAGGGCAACTACTCAGTTCCGATGAGACTGGCATCCATATTTTTACGTGTCATTGTATTTTGAAATAAAAAACAAATGTTGTAAAGTTATGAAATGACATGTTTTTAGTTATTAATGAAAGTTTTAAATTTCCGCTGCAAAGTAAATGTACGTTTTAAAATGTTTTATGTGCGATGAATAACCAACCGTGAGGTGCCCGGGAACGGGGCCTTACAATAATGTCGTGTAATCTTTATGAGTTTTGAAGTTGGGAGAGGGAATTATGAAAAAAGAAAAGATCGTTTTATTAAAAGAGGAAGATAATATGTGTTTGTGAAAATATGGTGATGAGCAGGTGTTGGTGCGATGGTGTTAAACGATATTTATAGTGAAAAATAAATAATAACACGTTTTTTTTTCATTAATGCTAATTTTTACTGCAAAATACATTCAATTTGCTTAACTTTATATCTATTAGTTAAATTTTCACACAATAATATTGCTATTTTTTAGGGAAACTTTCGAGCAATCACGCGTACATCTTCAACAATACATAACTCATCTCAGGTAATTACACGTTGTAGTATAATACACACCCAAACACCTCAATCTTCTGATTAAGTGTTTTGATATGGCACGTTAGGCGGTGTAATTCATTCAAAGGATGTTGGTATAGAGATTGTCATGTTACGATTATCAAAATAACCATGATAATGTAACCAACCCAGAAGCATACGGTCTATTTGTTTCAACGCAGAATCATTGAAATGTATAGCTATAACAGAATTAGTTAAAATGATTTAATAAAAAATTTGAAGAACTCAATTTATAATTACCTCATCAATATCCCAAATAGGTGGATACAATGGTTTAGAACAGTCTGCGTATGAAGATAATATTTTTCTCTCAAATAAAAAGATTGTACCAAGGGGGATAAATACACCATCATGCATTTGACGGTCTAGACCATAATAGATAGTTCACCCACTCCCATATATGTTGCTCAAAATATATGATTAAGTTAATTAAATTGAAATAAAAATAACAAAAATAAGTTTTTAAATACAATGCTTAAGTTCGACTAAAGCCAACCATTTATCTCTCAAACTTGAAGTAAATCTCCCAAAAATGATGATATGTGATCACGACTCCCAGTAATAGAAGTACTGAAAAGATCACCGCTAGTGAATAACTCTAACACATTGCTCTGATCGGTATTTTTTTCTTTATTAAAAAAACGATGAACTAACGGTAGCCGATGGTTTAATTTCATGTTTTTCTATTCTTAACACAATCGAAACGATCTGTTAGTAAAAAACAAAAAAAAAATTAATAATAAGAACAAGTAATAAATTAAGTCATATTGAAGAAAATATGACAAAATAATTTTATAATAACTTTTTTATACTACACGTCCTAGAAACAGGAGACACTACGATCTAAATCAAAAAAATAATTAACTAAGTGTTTTTAAATATAAAATACGAAATAATAAAAAGAACTAATAAATAAAATAAATATGATAATACCTTCTCCGTACTAGGGCTAACAGAAAAAGGAGATCCGAACATTTGAGGTGCAGAATTTACAAATTGACTAGTATTAAACTAAAACAGAAAATTTTATAAAAAGTTAGGGTTTAAATATTAGGACTATAAAATAATTGCTAATAAATTATAATTTTAGTGTATGCCTACTTTTTCTACATTTTCTTCAAACTCATCCTTCGGGGCGTACGTTCCTTGTTTGTCTTTTTTTAAAATAATTATTCTTTAAAACAAAAATATTTAACGTCACACCCTCGCTTATAGCGAAAACATGAGGATGTAACGGACAGGATCGTCATAACACATTGATAATTAATAGAGAAACATTAGATGATATAATAACGTGTCATGACGTCACCCGACACAAATGGTGACTTGTGTCGTGGTTAGTCAATTTCACGACAGCATAGTCAAACAAGCATAATCCAGTTGAATTTTCACAACTTGGAAATAAGTTTAAGTAAAACCCAAATTCGGAATGATAAACACATATCAACAATCATTGTTTAGAATGTCAAAGCAATTCTAGCTCGGATTCCTTAGGTCATCGTTAAGGCATCATAACTACCTATCTTTGATGATTATTACCTGAAAAGATATGCTTAATAAGGTCAACATATTGTTAGTGAGTTTACAGGTTTAAGTAATAACTAAAATCTTGATACTGTGTAATAGTTTGTAGGACATAAGTATATACAGTTATAAGCAAGCAATATCACATGTAAACATGAGCATCACAACTAAACCTATAACGTACACACAGATCTTGTCAGAACATATTCACCCTAGGGCCCGTCATGGCCATTGTCAGTCCCAACTAGTATGCTAACAAACAAGGGTAGGGTGTCAACCCAATAGTACTATCAATACCTGTTCGTCGGATCCAACACCGGAGTTAAGTGGGTGTGAATAAAGAACCGCACAGAAAACTCATACATGTACCAAATATGAACTTACAAACAATAACACCAAGTCCCAAATGAATAATTGATTTCACAGCTGGAAAATGAGTTGAGCATACTTTTGCCCCTCGATGCTTATAAATAATCGTAATAAAACGAGGCCGCAAAACTCAAATTGGTTAGTATGTAGAAGATTGTACTTTAACCGCAAACTTAGCAAGCTACAAACAACAACAGTACGAGGATTACTATTTATTCAAAACTAACTAGCTTTCTTTGGTAATTGGTCTTGTT
>CM044001.1:27202587-27302587 GCA_024085815.1 Flaveria linearis
GTAGTAAGGTGATTGGCAGGATGAGGGGAGTGAACTGAAGAAGTTGGTGATCGAGGAGTTCTGTCCTCATTAGTAGTTGACTTGGCTGGAAGGTTGTATGACGAGAGGAAGGTGATGGTGGTTAAGAAGAAGAAGACTGGTGGTGATGATCGGAACTGGAACCGGAAACGGTTTGGGCGGCGTGGCTTTACCCCGAACGACAAGAAAGCGAGGGTGGATGATCGACGGGTGGTTGCCGCAGGTTCTGGAGTGAAGAGATGCGGAAAGTTGGAAAGGAGCACGCTGGTGAGTGCAGGTTGGGGCTTAATGTTTGCTTCAAGTACAGGAAGCCCGGTCACATCTCTAGAGATTGCAAAGCAGCAAGGTACTTTAACTGTGGTGAAGTAGGCCACATGAGCAGGGAGTGTAACAAGCCAAGGGCAGAGAGTTCCGGAGCAGGGAAGAAGACCGGTACTGAAGAGCAAAGGGCGAGCGCCAGAGCATTCACGATGACCAGAGAGGATGCTAGGACGGACCCCGATGTTGTGTCAGGTACGTTTCTAGTAAAGCAAACTCTTGCTTCTATGTTATTTGATTCTGGTGCTAGTAGGAGTTTTATTTCTGCTGCTTTCTGTCCTAAATTGCATGTTAGTAGTAGACGTATTGATGAGCCCTTCGATGTAGAAACTGCTATTGGTAAGTCCGCTAGAGTTACTGATATGATAGAGGACTGTGCCATAGAATTAGAAGGTCATAGGTTTGCTGCTAAGTTACATGTGATGCCCCTAGGTGGATTTGATGTAGTACTAGGGATGGATTGGTTAGCAACCTACGAAGCAAACATCATGTGTCGAAAAAAGATGATTAGATTGACAGCGCCTGATGGGAGCTCGGTGACGATATATGGAGATTGAGTTATGACGATTTTAAAAGTGATTTCGATGGCGGTGGCGGGAAAGTGCATGAGGCGTGGATGTAGGGCTTATTTGGCCTACGTGAAGGATGTGGACACGTCAACACCACAATTGTCCGATGTTCCGGTGGTGTGTGACTTTCCCGATGTGTTTCCAGAGGACTTATCAGGTGTGCCGCCGGTCGCGAAATCGAATTTCAAATTGATTTGATACCCGGTGCTCAACCTGACGCTAAGGCACCTTATCATTTGGCTCCTTCAGAGATGAAGGAATTGATGGAGCAACTGCAAGAGTTTCTCGATAAGGGGTTTATTAGACCGAGTATCTCTCCTTGGGGTGCTCCGGTCTTATTTGTGAAGAAGAAGGACGGTAGTATGAGGATGTGTTTTGACTACCGTGAATTGAACAGTTGACGGTGAAGAATCGGTATCCATTACCAAGGATTGATGACTTGTTCGATCAGCTCCAAGGTGTCAGTTGGTTCTCGAGGATACACCTTCGATCTAGCTACCATCAATTGAAGGTGAAGGAGCAAGATATTCCTAAAACAGTTTTTCGCACGCGTTATGGACACTACGAGTTTCTCGTTATGTCTTTTGGCTTGACTAACGTGCCAGCTGCTTTTATGGACTTGATGAATCGAGTGTGTCGACCGATGTTAGATAAATCAGTGATTGTATTTATCGATGATTTCCTGATTTATTCAAGGAGCGAAGAAGAGCATGTCGGGCACATTCGGGAAGTGTTGGAGACATTGAGAAAGGAGAAGTTGTATGCTAAGTTCTCCAAGTGCGCGTTCTGGTTGCGCGAAGTTCAGTTCTTGGGTCAGATGATGAATCTCGAGGGGATTATGGTAGACCCAGCAAAGGTGGAGGCGGTGATGCAATGGAAGTCTCCAAAGACGCCATCCGAGATCCGTAGTTTCTTAGGATTGGCGAGATATTATCGAAGATTCATCCAAGACTTGTCCAAGCTAGCTTCTCCGATGACTAAGTTGACCCGCAAGGATGTGAAGTTCGTATGGGGTCAAGACCAAGAGAAGGCTTTTGAGGAGTTAAGGATGAGGTGTAAGCAAGCTCCAATCTTATTGTTACCAGAAGGAAGCGAGGACTTGGTAGTCTATTCGGATGCTTCTTACTCGGGGTTGGGTTGCGTGTTGATGCAAAGAAGGAAGGCTATAGCCTACGCATCCCGACAGTTGAAAGTTCATGAGGTTAATTATCCTACTTATGACTTGGAGCTAGCAGCTGTGGTTTTTGCCTTGAAGATTTGGCGGCACTTCTTATACGGGACGAAGTGCATAATCTTCACTGACCATAAAATCTTGAAGTACTTCTTCGAGCAGAAAGATTTGAATATGAGGCAGAGGCGGTGGTTGGAGCTCATAAAGGATTACGATTGCGAGATCCATTACCATCCAGGCAAGGCCAACGTGGTGGCAGATGCCCTTAGCCGAAATGCGAGACCCGAGCCGATTCGGGTGAAAGCTTATCAGTTGATTATGACCTCTGATGTGATGACACTGTTTAAGGAGTTTTAAGATGAGGCTGTGAAAGAAGATCATCTTAACTCTGAAAGGATGAAAGGTCTAGTCACGAAATTGGGTGAGAACACTCTTGGTATTAGAACCCGATTCGGACAAATGTGGATTCCACGTTATGGGGATTTACGTGGCAAGATCATGGACGAGGCTCATAAGACTCGATACTTTATTCATCTCGGTGCTACCAAGATGTACCACGACATGAAGAATGATTACTATTGGCCGGGTATGAAGCGTGACGTAGCAGAGTATGTGAATAAATGCCTTACTTGTTTGCAAGTAAAGGCAGAACATCAGAAGCCCTACGGGAAAATCCAACCGTTGGATATACCCGAGTGGAAGTGGGAGCATATCACCATGGATTTAATTACGAAGTTACCACGTACCCCGAAAGGGTATGATGCTATATGGGTGATAGTTGATCGTTTGACGAAGAGTGCTCACTCCCTACCGATCCGAGAGACGTATACTTCTGAGAGACTCGCGGATCTATTTATCAAAGAGATTGTAGCCCGTCATGGTGTGCCGGTGTCTATTGTATCTGACGTGACACTCGGTTTACATCTAAGTTTTAGAAGAAATTTCACGATGCGATGGGAACGAGGCTACACATCAGCACGGCTTATCATCCTTAGACGGACGGTCAGTCTGAGAGGATGATCCAGACACTCGAGGACATGCTTCGAGCGTGTGTGATTGATTTTGGAGGAAGTTGGGATGACCATATGCCGTTAGCAGAATTCTTGTACAACAACAGTTATCATTTCAGCATTGGCATGCCACCATACGAGATGCTATATGGTAGGAGATGTAGGACACCCGTTTGTTGGGGTGACATTGATCAAAAAGAATTAGGAAGTACTGAGGTGACTGAAGCTATGATGGAAAAGTTAGAAAAGATCAAATCCTTTACGAAGGCAGCCAAAGATAGGCAAAAGTCGTATGCTGATAAACGGCGTACACCGATTGAGTTCCAGGTGGGTGATAGGGTTATGTTAAAAGTCTCACCTTGAAAGGGTATCATACGATTTAGAAAGCAGGGCAAGTTGAGCCCGAGGTATATAGGACCTTTTCGAATCATTGCTCGAGTAGGAGAGGGGGCCTATAGGTTGGAACTACCCGATGAGTTACGTGGAATTCACCCGACATTCCACGTATCTCATCTACGGAAGTGTTTAGCAGACGAGGATATGATTGTACCACTGGAAGATATCGAAGTGGATGAACGGCTCAATTATTTGGAGCAACCAGTGGCGATCATTGATCGTAAAGAGAAAAGGTTAAGAAATAAAGTAGTTCCTCTTGTGTTTGTATAGTGAAAGCACAGGAAGGGATCCGAGTCGACGTGGGAGACTGAAGGAGAGATGAGGCAGCATTACCCTCATCTGTTTGAGGAATAACAGGTTTCAGGGATGAAACCTATATAAGGGGGTGGACTTGTAACACCCGGATATTTTTATAGACGAGAAAGAAAGAACAAAAAAGAATACAAAGAAGAAAGTGTAATCTAACCCAAGTAGAGGGGATAAAAGTGTCCAAAAAAACAATACTTTGAAAGTTGGTGAATAAAGCAACATCGCCGCCCATGTTGCCTGCTTACACTTTGATATTCGGTTTTCGAGAGAGAAATAACAGAGAATTCGAGTTCTAGAGAGAAAAAGAATAAGAATTCGAAGTTTAAGGTAAGATTTTGTGTTTTAAATTGTTTTTGGTCGACTTCGCGTTGGATATATGCTTATGTGTGTTATTGTATGTTCGAGTGGTGTGTTTTAGTGTGTTTTAGGTGTTAAAAACGTCTGATAAGCTCAAGAGAAGGGTTTAAACTCAAAAGCAGCAAATGTGAGTTCTAGAACCCCCTTTTTAACATGTTTTTAACAAACTTTGGGGCTGGAAAATGCATGTGAACATGTTTTTATGAAAATGGGTTTTCACCCGTATGTGTGTGTGTGAATGTGTATGTGGGTGGGTGTAAATTTGGGATATATATGTGTGTACGTACATGTTATGATGCTTAGAATGTTAGTACTAAGCTTAGATCATGATTTAGGACGAATTATGACTGATTTATGTTGTTTAAGTTAAAATTAGTTGCCCAACCGCCTAAACAATGGCGTATGCGTCCAACGGTTAAATTTACTAAGTGTCCCCAACCGCCCAGAAACCCCAAACGTCTGAACAGTACCCAACCGCCTAGATGTCCATGCGTCTAAGTCGGTCCCAAACGCCTGAATAGTGCCCAAACGTCTGGAAAATGTCCCTAAATGACTATGTGTTAGGCCCAAACGCCTGAATAATACCCATGCGCCTAAATAGGCCCATGCGTCTAAGTGAAAAATGACCAAGTGTAAGTCCAGACGTCTGCATAGTAGCAAAACGCCTAAACAGGGCAGAAACACCCAAATAGTGCCCAGGCGCCTAGACACTTTGAATATTTTCTAAAATTTCAGGAAAAGGCAGAAAGTCTAGGGTTTGACCAAATTTAACTTATGGGCAATGATTACCCATTTTAAGTGTGATTATGGGATGTTTTAGGGTTATGAGGTGTATGAATGATGTATGGTATGTATAATGTGTTATCTTTTAAACGGTATTTATACGTATCTATTTTATGTTATAAAATACGTTAAATATTATGTTATTACTTTACGTAGTATGATAAATGAAGGAAAGAACGTCAAGAATAACGTAACGAAATGAAAGATAACAATAATGAAAAGTAGAACATAATGAACGAAAGAATGGCTTGCAAGCAAATGAAAGGAGGTGCACGACCATGTTATCGTTAGCTCAATTGTGTTGCGGTTTAGCTACCCAAAGGATGCACACAGGGTCAATCATTGAGATCGACAAGGCCCTTTGGTATTCCCTAGGTGACTGGATCAGCTTCGTGCACAATGTTCGTGGTCTAATTACCACAGGTCCAGCATCAGCTTCGTGCACAATTTTCGGGGTATACCAATTGGTTGAATGAATAGGAAAGATGACTTGTCCTAGGTGACTGGATCAGCTTTGCGCACAATGTTCGTGGTTTAATTACCACAGGTCCAGTATCAACTTCGTGAACAATGTTCAGGGTATTGTTCATCAATCCATATGAATGTAAAAGAATGACGTAACGTACGAAAGAAAGAAAGAAAGTAAACAAGTACGAAAGTAAAAGAATGATAATAAGTACGTTACGAAAGAGTGAGAAAGAAAGTAAGAGAATGTTAACGAAAAGCATGAAATGAAAGCATGTTATGAATGTGATGGTGGAAAATGAACGATAATGAAAGTTAATATTAATATTCTCTATCTGTACGTATAATGCATGATCGTGTATAAAAGGAAAGAAAAGTTTTATCGAAAGTATGATATTTTATTTATAAAACTAGAACTCACTCAGTAACACTAACTTTTATGTATTTTCCAGTTGGCATGTAAAAGTTGTTGAGGATGGCACGGGGCAGCTACTTGGCATTTTTGGGATGGCATCCATTAGTATAACAATGACATTTTTGTGATGTAATGTAATTATAATATTTTATAACAGTTAACTGTATTGTGTTACTTTGCAAAAGTTCTTATTTAAATATACAAAATGGTTTTAATTAATTTCCGCTGTGATCTTTTAAATAATTGTACGTTTTATGTGCGATGAATGACCAACTGTGAGGTGCCCGGTAACGGGGCCTTACAATATGCATATATACATATACATATATATACACATAAATATATATACACATATATATATATACACAAACATTCATAATATACATATGCATAAATTTACATACATATAACACACATCTACATTCTCATGGTTTCAACCTCATATACTATGTCACCTAAAATTTTATATATATATATACACATATATATATATACATATATATATATACATATATATATACATATATATACATATATATATATATACATATATATATAGATATATAGAGGAGGGATCAAATGAAAACCAATATTATAAATGAAAACCATGAAAACCATCATCAACCAATCATATTTGTTCTAAAAATTTTGTTTTTATTTATTTAAAAGGGCATTTTAGTAATTTTAGCAATTAGTTATTTATGATATATTCCACTAGTTGACTAAATCCCTAATTTTTCTCTAAATCAATTTCGAATTAATTAACATAATCTTCTGGGATTTTTTATTCTTCTCCATCATAATCCCCTGCAATATATCATCACTAGGGTTTCATCATCGTAACTTTTTATTGGGTTATGTCCTTCTCCGTCAACATTAGAGGTGAAGGTAATGAGAGACCTGATTCAAGCATCTAGAGATGACAGAAAGGTGGAGGTGTGAGGATAACAAAGGTATGACAAGTATTGTTTTGCGTGGAAGGATAGGTGAAGAAATTGATGAACAACAATGATGATAAGCGACTCCTGCTTTAAAAAAAGACGCACCCTACCGATCAACATTCATACCTTGATGAACTAGATAATGATGATGCTGAAGCTCTGAAGAACGATGATGATGATTTACGTATATACCTTACGTATACGTAATCATATAATAAAAGAAGATGTTATCTTCTAAAGGAATCGATGATGATACGTATATGTAGGTGCGCCATTGAAGATAATAGAACGATGATGTAATTGGGTTTATCTAGTTTTGCTTGATTTTGGGTTTGTAGTTGAAGTTACGTATATGTAAGTGGCTCACCAAATGGAAGAACATTGACATGAAAAATGACAAGGTACGTAACCCAAGTTTGTAAATGGTTCATGTAATACGCGAAATCAATTTTGATTGTTTCATTTTATACATTCAAAAACATGGGGTGCGCGGCTAGGGTTCAATTTTGTGATCGAATATGAAGAAACAATTTGAAAATAAATGGATAAAAGTGGAAATGTGTTGTGTGAGTTACAAAGAATCAAATAAAGAAGACATCTTCCTGGTTATGTCAAGATGCAGATGATGATGATGATGATGATGATGATGATGATGATGATGATGACGACAATGAACTGGATGGAAGAGTGGTATTCGAGTATGATACATATATGTACTGAGGACATATATGAACCTTGATAGGTACATATATGTAACTTTGATAGCTATGAAAATGACGATCAGTACATATATGTAACTGTGATAGCGATGAATATTACGATCAACTGAATGGAAAAAGGTATCATGGTATGTTACATATACGTACCCACGTACATACATGTAAATTAGTATTTTTGTTTCCAAGTTTTAAGTTGTGAAGCTACATACTTACATAGCTTATGGATCAGGTTTGATGATCGGTCGAAAAAGATGATGCAACAAAATGATGCAACGAGGAGGAAGATGAACAGGAAGATTCCGAGCAAGAATTGGAGTAATAAGATGTTGAATTCATCTATTGGTGTATTTATTTATCTTTTTTATTGTTAAAGACTTAATAATGTCAGTACCTTTTTTATGGTTTGTTAGTAATTGGATTTAATCATATTTATAATGAATCATTCTTTATTACATATACGAATTTTACAGACCATCTATTGAAATAAATTCATCAACTTAATACTTAGGAACACTTTATTACATATACGTATTTACAGACCATTTGTTGAAATAAATTCATCAACAAAATACTTAGGAACACTTTATTACATATACGTATTAATTACTTCATGAGGATTATTTGTCTATTACATATACGTACCTATTAGGATCTTAATTGTCTATATAGATTTGTTAACCTTACTTTTATATTTTTGTTTTCATATGTCATTTCAAGGTTTTTTTGTATGTCATTTGGGTATAATACAACGTATGACAACATAGAATTCAGTTGATACATATATGTATTTTCAACCACGACTTATAATGCAATACGTTTGACTTAGAGGTTTATTTACTTCATTCATACGAATAATATATTAGTGTGTCAATGAGTACTAGTAATAGATCAGACTATAATCCATATATCACATATCCAACTGAATGTCATTCATTTGATTAAACCATTCAAAAACATTGAAGTTAATTGTTCACATACTAAAAACATATAAAACCAAAATGATGATATTCAAAAAATTCTATCATAATTCCAATTCACGTATTAAAATAGTTGTTAACGTTTCATCTATCTTTTTTTTTCTTGCTCGAACTCTTCGGCTTTCTTCAACACCTTCTCCTTATATATATTAACATCCGAAGTAAAGATCTTAAAGACGTACTTTTTCCTCAAATTTCTAATCTTTGTCTTCATTTTGCTCTCATCCGATGGAAACCCACATTCCCAAGGCAAAATTTTCTGCCTGTTTAGGATCTGCATTTTAATTTCTCCATCCAACAAGGTATACATATATGTACATATATGTAAAAAACAAATTTATATGCCCAAAGGTCATGTTATTAACATACTCATTGCTAATAAACATATATCCTAACCTCACTAATCGTTTGGTACATATACGTAACACAATTCAATAGATTCGATTAAAACAACTAATCATGAAGATAAAATAGCCACAGGCAACATTTTCTGCTTGTTTTGGGGCTGCATTTATAATGCTCCATCCAACAAGGTATTTGGGCCATGTTATCAACATACTCATTGCTTCTATACATATATCCTAACCTCAATACTTGTTTGGTACATATACGTAACACAATTCAATAGATTCGATTAAAACAACTAATCACGAAGATAAAAGAGCCATAGGCTACATTTTCAGCCTGTTTTGGGGGTTGCATTTATAATGCTCCATCTAATAAGGTATTTGGGCCATGTTATTAATATAAACATTCCTTATATACATGTATGCTAACCTAAATACTCGTTTGGTACATATACGTAACACATTTCAACAGAATCGATTAAAACAATAATATAACCATTGCTTATATACATATATCCCATTTTCCAGTGATACTATACCAAACCATAAATTCATTAGTTTACAAAGTAAAATTGAACCAAACATTCCCAAATTATTAGTGACAATGTAAATGAACTAATCAACAACATACATAATGAACATTTTCAACCAAAATTGGCACATACATATACGTACATACAAGAAATTTAAACCAGGTCGAGCATAAGGAAAATAGAACTCGCAAACGACATGCTTACACATACGTATCAAAACCCTAACTGATCGGAAATTCAAAATAACAAAAAAAATATAACCCCCTACTTACACACACCCTTGAATCGCTTTTTATAAGTATACAAACTCCAGTTTTCGTTTGATTTCCAAGTAGCGATCAATAGTAAGAACATGTACCTATTCGCTTTCAGCACAATCGTCTACGGAGCATATACACCCAAAATCAAATGTCGTCACTGAAATAAGAAGCAATTTATTGCGAATGTATGCATTTGTGTCAAAGAAATCAAAGATTTCTAATATAATAGCAATTGCAATTCTTCCAAATTTACATAATGTTGTTTTGTATTTGATTTGGAATCCACGTGTAATCCGATGAAGAGAGGAGTTTTTTTAGGCATTATCTTGTAATTGGTTGTTACATATTTTTATGAAGTTCCTAAATTACCCTTTTCTATTTTTTAAATGATTTTCTGAATTATACTTATTTACCAAATTGACACTAGTAGTTAATGACCATTGATCTACATAGTTAATGGTTCAGATTGAGTTTTTAAGATTTTCATTTATAATTAGGTTTCATTGGATCCCCCCTATATATATATATATATATATATATATATATATATATATATATATATATATATATATATATATATATATATATATATATATATATATATATATATATATATATATATATATATATATATATATATATATATATATATATATATATATATATATATATATATATATATGAGGGCGGGCCTTGGCGCAGCGGTAAAAACTGTTCCTAAGGGACCGAAGGTCTCAGGTTCGATCCGTGGAAACGGCCTCCCCACAAAATGTGGGGGAAAGACCGCGTACATCTTCTCTTAAATGGGACGGACCCTCCCTGGACCCTGCGAAAACGCGGGAGCTCTTTGCAGCACCAGGTACGCCCTTTTATATATATATATATATATATATATATATATATATATATATGTGTGTGTGTGTGTGTGTGTGTGTGTGTGTGTGTGTGTGTATGTATGTATATTAAACATGCACATCAGCCCTTAACTCCATATATAAACAAAACATACGCGCGCACACTTAATATATAAACACACGCACACACATATCATACACACAGCACGCATCAATCACACCACACAGTCACACATACAAGAACACACACACACGACCAGACCACCGACGCATCACCAGGAAACACGCTAGCACCCGTGAAACCACGGAAATAACCCGAACGGAGAATTATTTTACACTCCGACAGAAAGTGGTCAAAAAAGGAAGGATAAGAAGGGCAGACCGATCGAAGAAGGTAGGTTGGGGCAGCCGATCGATTAGCGTTGCGGCTAGGGTAGGCCTAAGAAATTAAGGCTCTAATACTATATTGGAATGACTCAAATCATTGCCCTCTTCTCATTAATACAATATATCTGTGTATACATAATCGTCACTTGACTATCCTGGACTTAATTATGCATAAATCACAATACAAAATATTCCTTGTCTAATAAAGCACTATTTATATGTGTGTGTGGGAAGATTATTCTAATAAGGCTTGAAACCTTAAAAAATTTGGAAAGACATAAGAAAGCGTCATGTGTCCAATGAAGAAAAAAAAAGGAAACGGCAGTGTGTCTATTAATAAATATTCCTACACATACAAGTCACATGCAATTTTCCCCTAATTATTCAAACATGCATAACTTTCTTATACGTCATTATTTTTTTAAAAAAAAATTGCACCAAACAAGTATAATATGACTTTATTTTTTTTCAAAGAAAACAACCTAATTAATCTGGGCGGGATGTTTTGGGGTTTTAGAACTGGATATTTTGTTGGTGTTCGGGGTGATTTAGTGGTATTAAAAACTAGAAGATTTTATGATGTTTTAAATTGGTTGAATTTATGGTGTTTTCAAACTGAGATAGAATAAAGAAACTATTATTAAAACAGCATAACAAATTATTCACTCCAAAATGTATATTGACAACCAATGATTCATGATCATAAAATTGTCTAGTTATAAAACACCTTGACTAGTTTTAAAACACCATAAATTTGTTCAAATATAAAACTATATAAAATCACATAATTCAAAACACTATAAAATCAGCAATCATTTTGGACTAGGTAATTTTATGATGTATTTGGGTTAGATGTTTTATGTTGTTTTTGAGCCAAACAATACTATGATGTTTTTAACAATGGACGACTTTATGGTGTTTAGGAGATAAACAACTTTATGGTGTTTTTACCTTGGTGATCTGTGATGTTTTTAAATTTGTCGATTTTATAGTGTACAAATAAAGTTAAGAGTTTAAACACATTAAAACACTACATATCACCTAGTTCAAACAAACTATAAAATCATCCAGTGTTTTTGAACAGCGCCATATTATAATGCTTTTGAATTTAATGTTTTAATGTTTTTGAACTAAGCAATTTAATCATATTTTAAACTTGGAGGATTTTATAGTGCTTTTAAAGTATGCAAATTTATGGTATATATGATCTAGGTGATTTATGGTGTTTATGACCTGGCGGTTATGGTGTTTATGACTTGGGCAGTTATGGTGTTTATGACCTGGGCGGTTATGGTGTTTATGATTTGGACGGTTTACAGTGTTTCTGGTGTTTTGGTTATTTTATGGTGTATAGAAACGAATTTTTGTATGTTTTGAACTAAGTTAATAGTGTTTTGATTTGTATGATTTTATGGTGTTTTTGAGATAGACAACTTTATAGTGTTTTTAACTTGAACGAGTTATGGTATTTATAACATGAGTGATTTATGGTGTTTATAACCTGAGTGATTTATGCTGTTAACCTGATGATTTATGGTGTTTATAACTTGGGTGTTTCTAGGTAATTTAATGGTGTACAAAAACATAATTATTTTCTTATTTTTATGTAGCAATACCATACGTATAGATAAAAAACACTCGTTACTATAGTGTAATTATTTAAAAAATAATAATAACATATAAAAAAGTTATGAATGTTTAAAAAGTACAAGGGAATATGCATGTGATTGGCGTGTGTATGCTTTTAGTTTTATTTTCCTATTCTACCTTTATAACTGGTTTTTAATTTGCAACTATTTACCCAAATGTTACCGAGTGAATCTCAGTCACAAAACATAATAATCTTGTGGCTGAAATTGTTTCCTACACTTTCTCAAGTTTTTCTCTTTTTAACTTAATCCTATATATAAAAAGAAGCATGTCAAGTGATTAGTAAGAAATCACTGTTATAAACATGAAAATCATGTCAACTGATTAGTAAGAAATTACTGTTCTAAACATGAAAATCATAAATTTACAACGTAGGAGAAAAAATGAGCATTCTTTTATATTTTTGCAATTTAAATTTTGGAGATGTAATGCGGGATTGAATACCTACTTTATGGATACAAGGGATCAAACTACATAAAATATCATACATTTTCTTAAATACGGTGTAAAAAACATACCTATTTCAAGGGCGTGTAGGTGTAAGATTGTAACAAGAGATTAAATTGCAAAAATAATTTAAAAAAAAAAGGTCTAAAAAGTTTTTCCTACAGATTGATTGTTTTTAGAAAAGAAAAAAAGTTATTAGGGCATCTCTATAGTGTGGACGTGACTGGCTCTCCATGAGTGACGTGGAACCCATGTAGAGGATAAAGAGAGAAATCCATGACAGTCGAGAATGAGCAGAGGTGTGAGAAAGGGGAGAGAGACGACAGTGGCAGACACAGTAAGTTTTTTATGGGGTTTCGAAAATTTTGAACGCCGACTCTGACTACTGGCCAGATTGTCTATCATAAAGTTTTAAGTTTGTGGTTCGAGTCTTGTTTGAAAAAATAAAATCAAACTAAATTACAAATACATAATAAAATTACGTCATTTGGGTTTAATTGTTTAGATATTTAAGAATGGGCTATTAGATAATGGAAATGAATTGATTTATGGTTTATATTGTTGTTAATTAGATTAGAGTGTTACTATTCTTTTAAAAAAGAAATGTGGTATTTTTTTTGGGGGAGACGGCACAATATTATATGAGGTTCTTTCTAAAATTTCATAAAGAAATGTTGTATTTTTTGAAGGTAGGCGTAATATTATATGAGGTTCTTTCTAAAATTTTATGGAGGTCGATGTCAGAGTTAGGATTAAAATTGTTTGAAATGTGAACGTATGTATAACACAAAAATGATTTACGAGGTGCGATCGTCGAGGGCATGGCCTCGTTCCGCTCTTGAGAGACGGGGATTGAAGAAGGTGATGTAGTCAAGTTTTTTACCCCTTACATATTCCGTTAGTGACGTCCTTGTGTAAACATAGTTTTTTTCAAATTTTAAGTTGTAAAAGAGGAGATATTTGACATTGTAATTCCACATAAAACTAGCCATCATCTCAAAAGTAAAATGTCCCAAGAGGTAATAGTGTTTGGTTTAGTTTTCAAATTTTATTTAGTTAAAATCATTACTTCACCATCACAAATACCAAACAATAATTGAAAACAAAGGGAACATATGGTCTAGCTTATTAAAAAGTGATACAAGCACAATACATGAAACCTCCCAAAACAACAATACGACATAAAAAAGGCCACAACATGAGGCACCAAAATATAACGAAAATATATGTAACGATCACATCTCTTTCCCTCTTATGGTCGTATATTCAATTCCTTGTGAACTTGCATATTCATTCCCAAAATGCCTGAATACATATCGTCTTTGATGTTTGGCTTTTAATGTTCGATGATTTCTGTTTTATAGCGGACGGTAAGGCACGTAGCCAAACATATTTGTCACGTTTGTAACCACTTCATTGCACTTTGTCAAAAGGCTTAACATTTGGTGTGATATATCCACCTTCGGAGGGCCAATATTTGGCACCGCCGGTGGTGTTTTTGCACCGCTGCGAGTTAAAGAAGGCGGTGGTGGTAGTCGTGGTGGAGGTGCTAGCGGTGTAGCATAGTGCATAGAACTTGGTGGTTGTGGTTGTGGTTGTGGTTGTGGTTGTGGTTGTGGTGGTCTAGTCAATTGAGTAGTTGAACTAACAACAGATGTAGTAGTAGGAAGAGGGAGAAGAGGCAATGGATTAGTAGAAGACTGAAGAACAGCCTTTTGAAAATTCTTACTATTAATATCCATAGTTGAATGAGTAGATTTAGAAAAAGAAGATGCACCATTCTTGTTCTCCATGCTATTCTTCAGTTGATTCTCTTCCCCACCCAGCATAAATTTTACACGCCCCCTACCACCATTACCTGCCGCCTCCTCACCACCGGACTTCTTCAGAATCGACTTCAGCTGTACACCTGAGGCCGCTGGAATTGAAGATGGCGGTGGTCTGTCCTCCAAACCTGGCTGGTTGTCTTCTTTTGGGACTTTTACAGCTGGCGGTGGTTCAGTATCGCCCCCAATCTCCTTCAGGGTGCACTTTACATCCGTGTTCCCAAACAGACTGCCACTGTTAATCACAAACCTGTGCGCCGCCTGTGCATGAGCCTTGTATCTGTAAACCACCCGGCATGCAAATGTGTTCCAATATATCCGAGTAGCTGAATGATCCATTGGTCCAAAACGCGCAAACCTTGCCTTTAGCTCATTAGTGGACGGTAGTGATCCTCCTTGTGGAAACTTTATCATTAGCATAGTTGGAACAGGTGGTGCCCGCTGCTCTGTTTTCTTGATCGACTCAACTCCTGGTTTCTTCAATGTCTTAACAACCGGCTGCTTGACTACTGGTGCGGGTGGTTCATCAATCTTTTTAATCACCTTCTTCTCCTTGGTTAAATTTCTAATATCACCAACTTTCTTCTTTTTTCTTGCAGCTATTTCTTCTTGGCGATCGGACGGCCTCGTTTCCGCCCACCTATAGTGGGGTCATCAGGTCTCCCAGAAGAAGTGGATTGTGATTTTACAGGTGTAACTCCTATTCCATTCTCAGAAAATTTACTAGAATGGGTACCGTTTCCCTCGTCATCCTCAGATGCTGAGGATAAGTTTAAGCTTTTCTGAAACACGAGGGACCTGAACTTTAAGAAAACCTGCCTTGTTTTCACCGACCTTCCTCTGTTAATAGCATGGAAAGGATCAAGAGCAAGTGAAAGCAAATCACCAAGCACCAGTGGAAGCTCGGTTTCATTATTCGCTAGCCCAATCACATCTTTTGTCCCAGAAGTATGTGAAGTGATAGGCTTAATATTGTTGGTTTCATGTGGATCTTCAACTGGTAGAATAGAAGACTGAAAGGGTTTTTTAGCTAAAACTCTCTCTTTATCCACCAAAGGAACCTTGCCTGTGCCATCAACTACTGACTGTTCTTTCTTCCTCTTCTTTTTCTTCTCACTGGAGCCCATCTCTCCAACAGGACGTTTGGATAGCTTCTGCACCTTTTTTGGTCTGTCATCTGTATTTTCAGTAGCAACAGTTTTGTGGGGTCTCGAGCTCGGGGCATCATTTTGGGTGACCGCCCTTCTGTCACTTGCAAACTTGTCAACTACCAAATCAGAACTTGTCTTTTTGTCCTCCATTTGTGACACATTCATCTTGTCATCATCACTATCATTAACCACCTGGCTCTTGATGGTCTGAAAACCAGGGTCTCCGAATCCAACGACAACTGGTGTGTCTTCCATGCTTGCACCTGAACCTTTTGAAGGTAATTCATCATGTGTTGTCGCTGAGACTCTCTTTTGCAACACATAGTCACCATCAGAAATTGCCACAACATCCTCAATATGACCAAGCAGAGAAGAGGATGTTACTTTGTCTTTCTCCTTTACTTGGTGCGTTTTTACCTCTTTAGGCTCTTCTCTCCGCTTAAAAAGATACTTATCTTTCTTCACATGGTCTTTGGGCTTTATGGGTTTTGCAGAACTCTTTCCTTTGCCTGAAGTGTCAGCAAACACCTGACGCCCACTCAATGGAGCTATTAAAACAACATATATGAATCAGGAATAGATTGAACCATCGAATAAATTTTGGAAATTGTGATCACAACAACAATAATAAACAAATGTAATGAAAATTAATAGATACCCTAACTTTTAAAAAGAATTGGCAATTAAATTGCTCTTGCAACAGCAGTAAACCAAGCAGGGTATCAATAAAGCTGCATATAAGAAATAAAATTTGGTTGGAGATAATGATCTACTTTCCTAGTTTACCTAGCATCCTGGGTTCTTTATTTTCATTTACATGGTCTTGAATTGTATATACTCCATAAATTGAGGTGTGAACCACTGAACCCCATAATCAAAATATATATGAATACATTTTTCTTTAAATCTGATTACATAACCAAATATAAAAAAAAATATCAATACATGTGCCGCATGCAACAGTGGCAGGAGAAATGATCTTTGAAACGCTGAAGAAGTGTTTGGTACGAGGAAATGAATCAGGAAAATGCAAATGATTTCAACTCCCTTGTTTGCTAAAAGCTGGGAAATAAACACACAAGAAAAATTGGAGAACCAGAAATGAAAATGGGTTTAACTCAATTCTCTCATTTTGGAGAAAACCAGATGAATGCAGCTGCACTGGGAAGGTATGAAACAGATGCCGTATGTTCAAAATAATATTTCTTGTCCAAGTTATAACACTTAAGAAATCCCTTCTAATTAACTAAGGTCATTGGTTTATGCTTCTGAATAGTGAGTGTATACAACATATAAAGTAATTATATATTTCAGGAATAATAATAAAACTCAAATCTCAATGTAGTTTCTTCGGCATGATGGGTAAAAGCATGAAGGGAGAAGCATACACATGAGGATTATCTACAGTTCTAAGATACATTCATGACCTATCGACTTTGTCTGAAATCATATAGGAAACATCAAACAAGAAGTAACTTCATTTTGTATTCCGTGCCAAAATTTGTGATAGGAGTGACACACCTAATAATGGGCCACTTAATCTAGCACCTCAAACAAAAACTATTACTGAGCATAAAATTCACAATACAAGAATAATGCGTGAAATATACCCCTAGGTTTTACAAGGCACGAGACGCTTAGGGTCCTAGAAGCGTAAGCACAAAGAGCTTTCAATCCTAGAAGCAGAAGCACAGAATGAACGAGCCTCAGATACATGGATGGCCCGATATTCATAAAAGACTTAAATTACCCTAGGCCCCAGATAACATTTCTACTTTGTTAACCCTAGAACACCCAAAAATAGGATAATTCTAATTTTGCCAAACTATGATTCCTAAGCTGTAAATTCATACTAGCCATTTTGTGAATCTGTGTTAAAAAGGGCATCAATTACCAAAATTAACCAACCTTTGCTATCCTGGTTAGATTAAAAACCAGAAGATAAATCATATTTTATAAAAGTTATTTGTTGTGAGATATAGCCACTTTTACATACTCGAAATATGATGCAATAATTTAAGAAACTGGGAAACAAACAACAAACAGCATCAATCAATTTAACCATGTCACTCGTTCCTTTTGAAATTAAACAGAACACCTAGTTTGTTAAAAGTAAAAGTGCTTAATCAGCATGTTGCAATAAACTGAGAAGAAATAAAGCACATCAAAAAGAAAAAAAAACAAATAAACAACTTATATATATCTATACCTTTAGATGGTGTTTTTCGAGGATCCCGTTCTTGAACAGATCCGGATGATGGATCGACAGAATCATAACCAAATGCCTGGGCATAGGTGTCATCAAATTCTTCATAAATTGCCCTTCTGTAAGAAACGACCTTAGCCTTGTTCTTTATAAAATCAACACCACCATAATCACTGCCTGTAGGTTCCAAAGCCAGCCGCCTAACAAAATCAAGAGCTGAACTAGGCTGGAAACTGCTCCTAGCTTTCTCAATTGCATCAATTGAGTATACAGCTCCAGGCTCATAATCAGTCACATCAACAGCTAAATACCCCTGCACATCAGTCTGCCTAAAATTCTGTTTATTCCTACACATACAAGACAAGCCAAGAGCACTCCTCCTGCTCACCTCATCCATCGCCTCCTCCACAGCCTTAACAAAAGCTTTTGAGTTAGTCTGGCGAGACTTCTCCGCAAAATTAGAATCAAACGGTATCAGCTCTGACGGATCAAACCACCCATAACTACTATCTCCAAAAAAGGCAACCAACAAAAGACCATCCCTCTTTGATCTGCGCACCGACTGGGTTGCAAACTTCTCACTGAAGATGTGACCAGGCCACCAAGGGTGAGACTTCACTTTCCCCCAAACCATATCCCCCACTTCAAACCCATGACCACCCACTACTCCCATTGGTGATCTATCTTCAGTAGCAGCCACACTCCCATTCGCAGCAAACTCATCAAACATCGTAATCATAGAATCATAACCCGGCAACGTCGATTTCTTCAATTTCAACTCTTTCCTCCGCGGCACCTTCTTCTGCTCGCTTTTCACACGCTTTACACTACCTCCACTCTTATCACTACACACCTCACTGTTCAACTCCCCAACTGCCCTATTATTTACATCGCTAACAGTTCCTTCAGCCGATACACTATCTATACTATTACTACCCTCCGCAACAGCCCGACCACCGCTCTCAACACCCTCAACAGCCGTAGAGTTATCGGAGGCACTAACAAATTGTACAGATGCGGAATCTACTCTAGTTTCTGAGCTACTGACATCACGAATAGGTTCTGATTCTACGCTAGGGTTCGTGCTATCCCCTCCTAGATCACCCTCCATCATCACGCGGACGAAGAACAAACCCTAGAAATTGAAATTAACAGACAATTCGATCAAAAAGGGGAGTGAATTTGAATACCTTTTATCGGAAGAGATGATAATTGTTGAAAATGGGGAAGAAGCAACAACGATGGGGTGTGGTGTATTATGGCGTAATGGTGTATGTGTGTGTGGTTATCGAAACCCTAGAATTTCACGAGTTTCGGCTCTGGAAGACAGTATTTACGTATATACAGCAAATAATATCCAATTGAGGGATTTACACTTATGGCCCTTGAACTTGTGATTTATGTGCATTGTTAAGTCATAACAACTAAAAACTTTTTGGTATTCTTTTTTGATACATTTTAATGGAATGTAATTAAAAAAGAGTTGATTATAAATAGTCCCTGTAATTTATATAAAATAACAGTTTTTTTAGTACTACGTAAAAAAAGAAACGGGTTTGAGTAATCACTTTTAATTTTGTAACAAAATTGATTATTAACACTAACAGACGTTAGAATTTTAGTAAATTCAAGAGTATTTTAGTCTTTCATATTATAAAACTATCTATGTAATTAGCGGGACTTTTTGTGTAAGTTAAATAAAACAATATATTTATACATCTCTCTCTCCCCCTCCTCTCCCTCCTCTCCCCCCTCTCCCCCTCTCTCCTCCCTCCTCCCTCCCTCCCTCTCTCTCCTTCCCCTTCTCTCTCTCTCTCTCCCTCTCTCTCTACTATCTATCTATCTATCTATCTCTTTCCTCTCTCTCTCTCTCTCTTTCTCTCTCCTTCCCCCTCTCTCCCCCTCCCTCTCTCCCCCTCCCTCTCCCCCTCCTCTCTCCCCTCTCTCCCCTCCTCCTTCTCTCCCCCCTCCCCTTCCCCTCCCTCTCCCTCTCCCCCCTCCCTCTCCCTCTCCTTCCCTCTCCCTCTCCTCTCACACTCCTCTCCCTCTCCCTCTCTACTCTCCCTCTCCCTCTCCCTCTCCCTCTCCCCTCTCCCTCTCCTCTCCCTCTCCCTCTCCCTCTCCTCTCCCTCTCCTTCCCCCTCTCCCTCTCCCTCTCCCTCTCCCCTCTCTCCTCTCCCTCTCCATCTCCCTCTCCCTCTCCTCTCCCTCTCCTCTCCCTCTCCCTCTCCATCTCCTCTCCTCTCTCCTTTTCTCTCTTCTATCTCTCTCTCTCTCTCTCTATATATATATATATATATATTTATATATATATATATATATATATATATATATAAATATATATATATAGACACATATATATACATATATACACACACACATATATATATATACATATATATATATATGTGTGTGTCTATATATATGTGTGTGTCTATATATATATGTGTGTGTGTGTGTGTGTCTATATATGTGTGTCTATATATATATGTATGTATGTATATATATACATATATATATGTATATATATACATACATACATATATATAGACACACATATATAGACACACACACACACATATATATATATATAGACACACATATATATAGACACACACATATATATACATACACACACATATATATATACATATATATATATATTTATATATACACACGGATAGAATAGATGTATCACAAAATATAATACTCTCACCACCACCCCGCCACAGGACATCACCGCCGGCCACCACCATCGGCATCACTAGCAACCATCACGCCCTCGTACCATCGTCATCCATGTTTGGTTCCCTCATCATCATCACATCACCCACATCACCAAATTCCCTTCCTTTTCCCCAATAAGTTCCAACTAGCCACCCACTACCTTCGGCTTTTTCCCGTTTATTTTTATCCGACCACCCACCAGGAGCCGCCAATACCACACTGTCGACCCTTATCAACTTCCCCTTCCATTGCCCCTATTAACTTATTATGTTAATGTTCAATGCTTCATAACGAAGCTCAAACCACATTTAAGTTCAACCCCACCATCATTCACACACTAATTTCAGATGCTAATGGTGGCCGATGGTGGTGGTTTACCCTTATGATGATTTTAGGGTTTTCTATGGTGGTTTATTGTGACTCGATAGACTTGTCGATAGTGATAAATGGTGGTGATGGTGGATAGATGGTGGTGATGATGGCTAGATGGTGGCTGATAGGGATAGATGGTGGTGATGGTGGATAGATGGTGGATAGATGGTGGTGATGATGGGTAGATGGTGGTGATGGTGGTTGATGGGGAAAGGGGGTTGGGTTTTTCTAAGTTATATTTAATTACAATAATGGTCCCTGAATAAAAGAAAGATGTAAAATTACAAAAATAGTCTCCAAAAGGTATGTTAGTCATTTCATTTTAATTTAAGAGAAAAACTAATGTCTCTTAGTCTTAATACCTTATTTTGTTATAAAAAGTAAAACACAATACCCTAACTTGTTACAAAAATTTCTTAATACTCAAACCTGTTATTTTAGATAAACCACATGGACCATTTATGTAATTAACTCTTAAAAAACCCTATTGAAGTTCAAGCTATAATTAAAATTTATTGGAAGTATTAGGATCAAACGAACACGAACAAGGCTTTGTTAGTGTTCGTTTATTAAGATATAAACTTGTTCAAGAACTGTTCACGAAAACGAACAGATTCCCTTGTTCGTATCCATTCATTAAGAAAATGAGCATGTTCATAAATTGTTCACGAACACTTACCAAATACAAATAAACACAAACAAGATCTAAAGAAAAAAAATTTCATGAACATGACGAACATAAGGAAGTCTATGAAGACAATCAAATACAAATGATCACATATTTATTTTAAAAAAAATCAGGATTTTCACGACAAAATTTATCAAAAATAAATAAACACGTAATATAAATATCCAATAACACTTGACATAATTGTCATAAAAATAACTAACACAGAAATTAAGAACATAATCAAACACATTAATGAACATAAACGAACACATTATCGAACGTTCACGAATGAACATTAACGACATAAACGATCACATTATCGAACGTTCACGAACATAAATGAACGAACACGGATTGTGTGAAATTTTCTGTTCGTGTCCATTCATTTACTAAACAAACGAAAGTAAATGAACTTCCCGCCGAACAATTCACAAACTGTTCGCTAAATGTTCTTAAAATTGTATGTGCTTTATCACTCAAGTATTTTATCCACTTGTTTAAGTTACGAGAAAATTAATATATACTGTTTGGTGAAAGTGGGACAAAATAATCAAGGATATGTATGATGGGGCAAAACGTGTGTGCGAGCCCCGATCGGAGACACGGACTCATTAACAGTGGAAGTGGGACTCCACCAAGGATGAGCACTGAGCCCATTTCTCTTCACAATAGTGTTGGATGAGATGACCAAGTCTATACGGCAGCCAGTTCCGTGGTGCATGCTCTTTGCGGATGATATTGTCTTAATATCGGAATCTAAAATGGTGCTGAACGACAGGCTAGAACAGTGGAGAGCAGCACTAGAGCGCAAAGGTTTAAGGATAAGTCGCTCTAAGACAGAATACATGCATTGTAACTTTAGTGGTGAGGTGGAAGAGGACACTCAAATCAGTATTCAGGGTATGGCGGTCCCACAAACGTCTACGTTCAAATACCTGGGCTCGTACCTACAGGAGGACGGAGAGATACACAGCGATGTAGCGCATCGTGTTCAAGCAGGATGGTGCAAGTGGAGAGCAGCATCAGGGATCCTATGTGATAAGAGGTTTCCAGCAAAACTAAAGGGAAAGCTATACGAGTGGCAGTACGCCCAGCTATGTTATATGGAACAGACTGCTGGGCCATAAAGAAATCGCACGAGAAACAAATAGAGGTAGCGGAAATACGAATGCTGAGGTGGATGTGTGGCAACACAAGACTGGATCGGATAAGAAACGAAGTGTTTCGACAGAAGCTAGAAGTGGCTTGTATCGCAGATAAAATACGAGAGGGAAGATTAAGATGGTTTGGGCATGTCAAGAGGAGACCAATGGCGGCACCAGTTAGAGCAGTAGAGAACATCATCTTAGAGGGTAGGAGGAGTAGAGGAAGACCTAGATTGACTTGGGATGAGGTAATTAGGCGAGATATGATACATTTGCACCTTTCTGAGCACATGATCGAGGATAGGAGTGAGTGGAGGCGTAGAATTAAAATTAAGGACTTTTAGTGGGGCCTATAAGCAGGTAGGGTATTTGAAGTCTTCTTGCGAGGGCTGATGTGTACGTAGTCCATATATGCCCTCTATCGGTGATTTACCTGCTCCTCTGATATATTTTTTTCTTTCTCTAATTCTTTAGTGTTATATTTGTATATATTGTTGATATATGTTGTATGATTTATTTTATGATGTCTTGCTATCGTTGGCTTTTGCTATCGAGTCGGGGGTCTCTTTGGAAGCGGTCTCTCTACCTAACAAGATAGAGGAAAGACTCGCCTACACCTACCCTTCCCAGACCCTGCTCTTGAGTGTGATATACTGAGTTTGTTCGTTTGTTTGTTTGTTTGTTTTTTGTTTGGTGAAAGTGTGATAAGAATTAGAACAATTAAATTGAACATGTGGGCCAATCATGATTTTACACTTAAGATTCAATAAAAAAATGTAACAGTATATAATTGTTATATTTCATTATGGCATTCACAAAGGTTTCATATTCCGCTTTTATTATTATTATTTTATATTGGTTTAATCATTTTATTGTTATATTTTTTCTCTCTTTTACTAATAAAAACGAAGAATGAATGCTGGCAATGAATAATTTCTTAGATATAAAAAGTTAATCCAGATCGATGTTATCATATATATTGTCAATTATGTGAAATATATATATATATATATATATATACTAGTAGCGTGCCCGCGCGATGCGGCGAGTGCGACACTTTTAAATACGATATCGTGGCGCGTAAAAACCGTATGCGAATAATATTTTTTAAGAACAAAATTTAAACTTTTACTCTGAAATCATTGAGATGAATCTACTCATAATATTAGAGAACAAAGTTAATATAAGTTATGAAATCGGTAAATAAAACGATAATGAAATAAGGTAACACTTGGATCTGAGAATTCAAGTCTTCAATAACCAAAGCAGAATAAGTAAAATCATGAACGTGGAGATAGTTGCATGATTAGAACAATCAATCGTACGCCTCACAGAGCTTGATGATCTCATCGATATTGTTCGACCACCATTCTTCATCCATAGGGGACCCAGGAATATACTGTGCTTCATCGTCTTTATCTGCCACAGATTTATTCGTACAAATATCCTCAGTCTTTTCAACTTTGACTGGCACCTCAGTAGTTGGAGCAGGGTTAGTCACTGAGAAGAAAATTTTATTTAGATTGTTTATTGCAATTTTACAATTAGATTTATTATATTATAATTATGTGTAGATACTTTGAACCAAACAAAATTCTAAAGATAAAGTCATACCTGGCACGTCTTCCGGGTTAATCTTTGACTCTTTCATAATAGACTTATGTGTTATCTAAAACGAATATAAATTAATTTAGTGTTAACAAATATATCATATTTAAACAGTAAAGGAAAATATTCATCGTCATAATAATTATAAAAGCAATCATGTAATCGTGTTAACAGGTCATTATATGTATAAGAAGTTAAGGAAGAACATTTAACAAATACATATTCTTACATTATGGTAAACACACATTCATAAATCGTGAAACACTTCCCGATATACAATATTCGAAGTGTATACCCCTAGTTGCTTGAAAAATTTTTCAGGATGTACTAAAACCTTGGTACTATCCCGTGATATACCCCTGATAACGCCACGTAAAGTTGACCATGGGAAAATACAGAATCAGGAAGATAAACGCCAACATTTGGAATCGTTTGACTTGAGCTTTGTTGATTGTCATGGAAAAACTATAAACGCCAACATTTGGAATCGTTTGACTTTGAGCTTTGTTGATTGTCATGGAAAAACTAAGTCGAATGGGAAACTGTTTTCTTTTCAACTTGAACGGGAACATGTCATCTTCAGAAAGAGTTAGTGGGATTCTTGGCAGAAAAACTCTTTTCCCGGTATGTTGACCAATAGCTATTTCAGTATCAATAACATTTCGCTGGAAACCTTACATATCAACCTTGTGCCATTGCATAAACCATGCGATGGATTGATATTCCGTAACAATATAATGGGGCATCCGATTTTTAAACGTAGTTTATGAGGCGGTAAACCACTAATAGTTAGTGAGTTTAAGAACTCTACCGGGTAAAAGTTATGGCGGTCATCCTCAACTTCATCGAAACTGTAGTACGTCTTTTCCTCTCCTTGAAATATTTCAATCATCTGATCGTTAATCTCGTCTACCCTCTGATTTTTCGTGGATAATATTGCTCTTGATATTATATATCCGAGGAATGTACATTGTTCTGAACAGAAGGAAACACAGCATTTATCAATTCTTTTATAACGTTTTCTTTATCCGTGAATCGGATAGACATGTCTTCGGGTATGCGTATATAGTTTCCTTCGATAGTCTCTTCGGTTCCATCACCGACTCTTAAAAGAAACTCGGAAAACCATAGATCGTTCAACGCTCTCATGTTTAAGGTCAATCTCATTTTTTTGGTAACAGACCACAGAGGTGACATTCGTAGGATGGAGTCTACGATTTGCGCACGCGTTCCTCGTTTAATGACCGGCAATACCTGTCTAAAATCACCACCCATTACCATTATTTTTCTACCAAATGGGAGACTGACGCCTACAATATCCTGTAGGTACGGTCAACTGCCTCTATTGCCTGGCGCTTTGCCATCGAGGCCTCATCCCATATGATTAGTTTGGATAACCTAATAATTTCAGCTGCCCCGCTTTGTTTTCTAATATTGCACATCGAATTATTATTAAGAGAAATTGGAATCTTGAACCTTGAGTGAGCCGTTCTACCACCTGGCATATTTTAGCCGCCGCACCAGAAGAAGCGGTGGCTAGAGCGATACAACCACGTGAACGAACTTGAGCCAACAATGCTTTGTACAAAATGTTTTGCCAGTACCACCTGGTCTATCTATAAAGAACACGCCTGGACGATCGTTATCCACATGTGTCATTGTTTCATCAAACACCTTTTTTGGTCTAAATTAAGGTTATCCTTTGCACCTAAGTGTTCAGGCTCAACAACTATCGCATACTCCTCAACTACCTCACGAGAACATGAGTACTCTGTGCTTTCATCTATTATGTCTGGAAGATCAAAATCTTTTATATTCCTACCCATGGATTGTAAGAACACCCTGATTTCTGAAAGAACCATATTCTGAACTCGTTGAACACTTTGATATTGTAACTGATAATCTTCAGAAAGTGAATCGAAGTGTTCATTCCAAAGCCTACGAATGTCACCAGGTTCGCAAAATATCATTATGGTTGCGAATAACCTTCTGAGAGAGTTGGGAAACTGAAATAATGATGCTTCTTCGAGACATTGTGATAAACTGTCATCATTTTCTATTAACCCAAACTCAAGTGCTGTTTTCCTAAATGTGGCGTGTTTTACACCATTAATCGTGCAAAGATCATCATAATAAGTAGGTCCTTTGATATTTGACAATAGTACCTCTCTCCTTCGGCTGGATTAGCAGAAACAATACGACCTCTTTGTGGCCTAGCTGAACGATGATTCCAACGCCGATTGGTAGAATTCCATGTAAAGTGTTTTGGGAAATCTTTATATAAATATCGTCTTGCCGTTACATCCATTCTATTTGTATCGAAAAACACAGTAAGCATGGTTCTCTTATCTCTTTCCCTATCAACAATTTCAGACATGATATCATCCTCTCTAAATCGAACCATGTGCTTATTAGGGAGATGAAGCTGTAAGGCCAAGACTGCGGGATGTATGTGAGAAAGTGGGAATGAGAAGATACGCCACATCGCCTCTGGTGGTGATACATAACGTGCATCTTGATATCTTTTTATCTTATTAATAGCAACACCTGGTTCGGCTTCATCGATTTGAATAACCTGTTTGTCATGTCCTCTATAAACATATTTGAAAAGATATTTCACCGACTTTATACTTGAGCAGACCTCGACATTCATATGGGATTTGAACATCATCAAAAGTCTTGGGTTATATGGGACAACCATCTATTGTCAAGAATTGTTCCTCGTACATCAATATTTATTCCGTTGTTTCTTCTTCTGTATATAGGATATGAATCTTCTCCTTATGTTGTTTGGTCATTAAATTGTCTAGGATAACGAAATCGACAGACCGGTGGATCAGCCTGCATACATGGACTATTTTTCGTAAAACCCCGCAAGGACCATGAATCATGTGCTTCACAACTATCTCATGTAATCTTGGGTATCTGAGTCTGTCTGGAATCTCCGCACAAACCACTTTATCGTAATGGTCTGGATTACTGATTTTATGTTGACCGTGCATGATAAGGAGGAAATGTGCATGTGGCAATCCACGCTTTTGAAACTTGATGACGTAAACGTAAGCCTTAACCTCACCTAGTATATGTTTTTTGAAAAGAACTTCCTTCAGATGCTCGAGTCTAGCATGAAACACCCTAGCCACAAGATCCGGACGATCTTGTGCGGTTTGACCGGGCATTAAATTGTCACATACCTCAGGCCATTGAGGATTACACGTCATTGTAAGGAATAGATCTGGTTTTCCGTCATCATGAACTAAAGTCATGGCGTCCAGAAAACGACGGCGCATATCACGACGTCCTCCGATGAAAGATGCAGGCAATACAATTAGTTGTCCAACTCTATTTTGGATTAACTTCTCCAACATGGACACAATCCACAATACCTTAGTATAAATCAGCTCTTATCCTAGCTTAGTTGTGTTCACACTACTGTAATCTTGATGTCTCAAGCTTTATGTACACATCCACCACAAATTGCTGTAACAATCGTCCTCCAAAGAGAAGTAGGTTGTCGTACGACCGAATTTGGAACCTGTAGCAGTAGTACTCATGCATCGCCACAGTACTTCTATTACTCCATGGGTTAGCCTCTGTATGAAAATGCATTTTGTACATTACGTTATAATGCTAGAAACCGTGCATGACCGTAAGGTAAAACGTGTTATGACTAAAAACAAATTAAAGAAAATGGTACCTCCAACTTCGTCATTCATTGGCTCATTATCATTACGAACTTTGTTGATTGATTCCCCTACTCGTGGTATGTTAGGATGCCACCCCGGCTCACCATTTGGGAAAAACAGAGGATAACATAATGGATCGTAACATCCATAGTACGGCTGAATAGTTTGACTGTATTCAGACCTACCATAGACTACAATACTTCTTTTATAAGCTGTGACATTATCATTTCCTTCAACCCAAATACCAGCAACCTACGTAAACACGAATATAATTAAGTGATATTAATATGAATTATTATTACTATTTAAACTTTAAATGAAGTAATAATTTTATTATAACCTCAGACGTGGTTGTACGGTTGTATAGCCTCTGGTCAAGTTCAACTGAAGCGTTAAGAGTGACTTTATAGTTGTCTAGAGGTCCCAGCTCTGCAAGACTTCTAAACGTCATGACATAAGGGTTTGTTGACAGAACTCTGGTTAACGTCTCAGTTATATTCTTATCAAAGTTAGGCCATTGAAGTCTATGCTGTAACTCCGTATCAGGATCATAAAAATACAATTGTAAGTACCTTGGCGTTCTATCTCTTGAAACCAATTGGTCGATCTTATGATAGATACCCTTATGTGCACGAAATGTATATACACCATCTCTCATGTTGGTCAGTGTATCATCCAAAGAAACACCCATTGATGCAAAAGAAAAAATTATGTTATACGCTCGTATGTTAGTCCTAAGCATCTTTCCAATATCATCTTGCGACGTGAATAATAGGTACAACGCAACCGGTATTTCACAAGGTGCTAATTTTGTTTTCCCAGACATGCAACAAAATGTCGGAAATTCGGATTGAAATCTTTTTGCTCCGCAAAACATACAAGGACTCTGTCCTTTTAAGCTGAGAGAATCCCAAGGTATACCAGAAAAACATAATCATATGGATCCTCTTATGTGTTATGATGTTGTAGGGGCGGTTGAGACTGGACTGTGCTCAGTGGAATTTGCCTCACAATTGGATTACGACATCTACTATCATTCCTCGATCGTGCTACGTGATTTCTATTATCTTGTAAAGTAGTTAAAGGCATCCTTTGTCGTGAGTTATTAGTACCAATTGATCCCGATGAATTGACATGAGGCTTACTTCCATTCATTACCTTTGTTGTTTTCCCATTCTCCTTTTGCAAATAGTATCGTCTATTATAATTTTTTCGCTTCATAGCTAAATTAGATGCGCTTGAGGACATAAAATCGTTAGGATCCTTTTCTTGACCGTTGCTCATTGGAAAGTTATTAAAATACCTTGTTTATAACATAATAACAGTATGATTAATATTGGGTATTAGAGTAACCACTACAGATACTATAACATAACAATTAAATAACTTGTTAACAAATAAAATAATATAACTTAGATAACCTATTTGTATGAAATATGTTTAATTTAGTAATGCAGTTCTTAGTTGTTTGTTGAGAAATGTTTATTGGTTAAACGATATATACAATTTGTTAATTCACATGCAGCATGTTCTATTATATAGTATAGATATACAATAGGGTTGAATTATGTATAGGGTTGCAAGGTATAAGAACATAAGATTATCCACCCATAATAAAGAAAACAATTGAAAATGAAAAATTGTCAAACCATCCAAAAAACGTTATAATTTAAAACACATCTAACATCTATAGTAAACAAATATATAAAGGAAATTCAAAGTTGAGTATGAACGAATGTAGAATATAATAGAGAAACAACTTTTAAATATAACGGGCCTCTGGAATCTTGGGTTCAACAATAACTCGAGTGTAATTAGTTGATCGTAAAATATTTCCTATAAACGAAACATAAAATGCGTATAAGCTATAAAATACAACAAAATTCATTTAATGTATGTAGGTATAAAATTTAGAGTACTGTATGGCAAACGAACCAACTTCACTCGTGATACATAGACAATAGATTTGTCTAAAATTGAATGGAAAGTTTGAAGCGTGTGAATCTCCCGTGAGTCATATAGCGATAATTCTATTATGTGACCGCTACCATATATAATATATATCATTAGAAAAACAATAGTAAATTAAACTATATCTAAAAAAATATATAAATTCGAATTGAAAAAATGCCTTACGTAAAATCTCGAAGAAACATCAAAAAATGTCCAAATCGCCGCTCACCATTGACAATTCTACCGACGACATCTACAACCAAATAATTTGATCTTCATTTTATTTACTAAAAAATGTTGATTACTATTTAAAGATAAGTGGGTATTGGATAAGTTATACGTACCGGTAATTATTTTTTCATAATTGTTGTCGTCTAAAAGCTTTTTAATAGAATGCACAAACGGATAAACACGAAACCCTCTTGGTATGTGTATTGAAATTCTTATAATTTTAGTGAGCTCGTTAAATACAATCTTGAAATCACTCCATACTAAAAGGTAGTTATCATGTTTTGGCCACTCTTGGTATTCAAATTTCTCTATTCTGAAACGGCTTAGAATAATCATGCTGCCCATCAGATCAACCTCTTTGTAACCTTCCATGAAATATGCTGGTATAAATCCAACTAATTTTTTTCTCTACAAAGGAATTAAGCTAGTGCTTTAGATATAATATATATTTTATATTTTATAAAATTTTAAACTATTAAATTTAGATCTTACGTGTTGGTCGAGGAAAACCACCAACAGTGTCTTTTCAGACTCGAATTTCAAAACGAAGTCAACCCACACAAAACTCACGGTATAGCAAATACAGTTTTGTGTGACTGATGAAAAATCATCAACAATGGCATGCAATTCCATCATCAAGTTGTCCTTCATTTAAAAATAAAATATATTACTATATCGACTACCACAATTATGTATGTTACTTATTATGACATTAGGCACATGCATATAATCTATAAAATAAAGCATCACATTAATTAAAATAACAATTGTTTCATTATTGCCAAAGTTGATAATGTACTTGAAAAATTAATAATAGAGAAACAAACCAAGTGTCTAACAAAAAGGAAATAAATTATAGAATGATGTAGAATCTAAAATCCAGGTGACAATATTGTTTTCGTGTAGATTGCACCGTGTATAATACCACCAAAAAGGGTAGGGTGTATAAATCCTGCCACATTGAACCTGAGATCGATTTCAAAACCTGCCCCCACTCCGTGATCATAAGAGTTGACCCACTTAGATTGTAATGTGTCAAAGATGTAATTGTTAGTAATGGAAGGCACACCCTGTAAGGATATGTAAATATCTTTATCCACGTACCATTATATAGCTTCCATAACTCCAACGGCCTTCCGTAGTAACCGCTAGAACAATACATATGAAGTTCTGGTCGTATACTGACAAATGAACCATTAGGACCAAGACCCCCGATATTCGGATATGGTAATTCTGAAAATTGATGTGTGTTAACGTCAAAGCGAATAACTCGCCTGTTACTTGCAAGCCAATATTCCTTGACTGGTAAGTACACAACATCTCCACAGAATGTTCCTGAACACCACCAGTAGGTATCACCATGGTACGGTCTTTTTTTTAGAAATGGTGTAGATTTCCACGAGCCCCTACGCAATGAATACACGAAAACTGCAAGAGTACCTCGCCGACGATTTATATGGATAATGTTGTAATCAAAAGTGGCATTAACATAGAAACCAACTGCATCTTTTCTTGCGTTAAAGAATCCCCGTTTAGTAGAGTTGGACAACATTTTAGCGGCGCCAGTTATTGGATTCCACACAAGCAAATCCCACGTGTTTCGAAGGCTAACACAAAGCATCCCATCCAGGCTTGATAAGAAAATTAGATTTTTGGGTTGAAAACCAAGCGGGGGAGTAACGTTCTTACTGACTAAGTAGTCACTGTCATGATAATTTAACGATCTAGAAACGCATGTCGGCATACGACTTGTTGTTAGGATTTTCTGATCCGTAGATTCTCGCATGTGTTGGGAGTATGTTTTTAAAAAATCTGAGGTCAACATGTACGTTAACCTTTCTTTGCAAACACACTTGCATTTAACCAGAACTTTTGGAGGAAGTCGTGCCATTATCTCCAGCATAAGAATAAAAAAAACTGAGGAGGCATAGTCACTTTTTATCTAAAATGAAAAGTAGAAGAAAATATTTAAAATATCAAAAAATATGAAAGTAATTTACTGAAAGTAAATATGTTAATAATCTAATATAATTTATATGTGAATGTTTTCATAGATAAAATTTTAGTATTATATTAAATATTAATATCTTTAATACACACCCATTTATTATTTTGTATTAAAAAGATTTTTAATTTTAATTTTTTTTAAATTGTTGGGTTAAAGAGAGTTTAATATAATTATAAATGGGCTTTTAAATTTGTTGTATTATTGGGTTGTATACGGTTGATTTGGGCCGGTGGGTATTTGGGTTTCTAAAGATGGGTCTCTTAATGTAGTATAGATATTGGTAGAATTCAGACATTCAGGTAATAGTTTCATTTGTCTTAGGGTTTCCACAAGATCAAACAATTAACGCCACCCCAACGATACATCCCTGATCGATTTGGTGATCCATCCCTTTCAACCTAATACATTTCTCTACGGATTCAATGAAATCAAGAACCTACATCATTCATAATCGACTCTGTTTAACCCTTTTTATGTCGTCGTAATCGACAAATGAAGTGGTCATTCGGAGGTCACGATTTAGGGATTTCGGCTATCGTCGTTTTGTGCATCAAAGGGAACACCAGATCGTTTCAGGTTAGTATACATTGTACGATCTATAAGATGTTTAAGTAGCTTTTTTCGATCTTGACTTCCTAATTTTAGGGTTTGTCTGTTTTGGGTTTATGGATAAAAACAACACAAATTTTGTGTCATAATGTTCATCGTTAAATAGGGTCACTGATTGATTTGTTCATATGTTTAGGGTTTTCAGTGTTGGGAGTTCGGATATCGTCGTTTCGCGCATCAAAGGGAACACCAGAACGTTTCAGGTTAGTATACTGTAACGCCCGGCAGTTTGACTTTTGGTAGGCTGTGCGACTGAGCCTCAGTCGCTTGGGATTTATGCGACTGGAGGTTCAACCGCATGCTATTCGGCCGATTGAAGCTCAACCGTACGATTGTAGTTCAACCGCCCGAATGAAGGACGAACCGCATGGAACACATGCGACTGGGGTCCAATCGCATGGTGTTCATGCGATTGAAGGTCCAGTCGCCCCTGGACTAGGTGCGACTGAGCTGTGGGTATAAAAGAGGAGCAGCTCCCTTCTCCTTCCCAACACTTGCAAATTTCAGTCGGGAAAGAGAGCAGAGAGCGAACGAGAGCAGAGAAGAAAGAGGGAAAGAGCTGACCGAGCTCCGGATTTGTCGTGAAGCTAGTCAAATCGAAGCTCATCAACTCCTACCTGTTAATGTGAGTTCTAAGACCCCTCTTTTTACACGTTTTGAATGATTTTGGGGCTGGATCACATATAAACCTTAGTCTTGAATAGTATGCTTATTTGACCCATTTGGGTGAAATCTTGAGTAACGTGTTTATGGTATGAATTAGGACTTGTATATGCTTGTATGATGTCCTAGTATGAATCCCTGAGACTTGGGAGGGTCAAATTGGGCTGAAAATGGGTTTATGACGAGTTTGAGTGCGTTGGTTCGCGACTGCTGTTCATGAAGAACTCCAGTCGCTGCCCAGTTAGGGTTATGCGACTGAAGGGCCATTCGGCCGAATGAGGATTTGTTGATGTCCAATCGCACGATTGAGGCTCGGATGCACGATTGAGCCTCATTCGCACGATAGGCTATGCGATTGGGGGTTTCGGCCGCATAGGTCCAATCGCAGGGTAGGTCAGTCGTACGGTTAAGAGTTAGTCGCATATAACCCTGTCGCATAGTGTCTAGTCGCACGGAAGGAAGTCCAGTCGCACGATTGTATGCCCATTCGCATGACAGCCCAATCGCACGGTCCAGTCGCATGAAGGACATGCGACTGAGATAGGTTCAGTCGCCCGAACAGGGCTGATGTGAATGATGATGCTATGTATGCTTACGAATGTATGATGCTATGTATGATGATGAATGTATGATGGGTGTGTATGTTCCTTGTGATTGTGTATGTTTATCTTTCCGAAACTTTACGAATAACGAGAATGAATGAATGAAGTATTATGTAACGTAAAGTGAAAGATAATGAAAGAGGAACACGACGATGAATGCATGTATTAACGAATGAACGAAAAGAAGAATGATGATGAATACATGCATTAATGAACGAATGAATTAAGTCTTGCAAGCATTGAATAACGCGATTGGTCCTTCTCTGTGATCGACCATGGTCATGGTACCTCTACCGCTTACCTCTAGTACCGTGGCATACGTTTTGTTGTTCATATGTTGACTTCGGCCCGGTAGCTAATAACGATCGGGGTGTAGCATATGGTATTGGTACAATCACCTTTCAATGTGCAAGTAAGTATGAAACGGGATTCTTGTCATTCGACCACAGTAATCATAGCCGAGTGCTATGAAGTGGGTAAAGCCTGACAGAATCCATACGAGAAGTTAAAGATAACGATGTATAACGAGTGATGAAGATAATAATGAATATTATCTCTGTGTACGTATGATGTATGAACGTATGTATGAAAGGATACTTTTAGATAAGTAAAAGTATGTTTTAATATAAAACTAGAACTCACTCAGCAACGCTGACTTTTTATGTGTTTCCAGTTGGCAGGTAGTGTTGCTGAGGATGGCACGAGGCGGCTACTCAGCTCTTTTGGGATGGCATTCTCCATTTGATAATGCTGCAACGTCATGCGTTGTGGGCCCATAACGCACGCAACTCATCACGTTGCATGCCATTACGAGATTTCTTGAGGATTCCCATAAAAGGGATTACTTAAGAAATCTCCTTTAATTTTGAATATGCTGCCACGCACTGGAAGTGCGTGTGCATAGTACATGCAACAAAGTATGTTGCATGAGAGTGTCAAGAGTGTTCCGTAAGGGTTCCTATGTACGGAATTACCTACGGAATATTCATTAGTATAAAAATATAATTTTTATATTTTTGAACTTAATATCTTCTATAGAGGTCACTGTGTATGACCCTATGGTTGCTGAGGATTCATATGAACGAGACTACTTATGTAATCAAAGGTTTCATATGCTTCAGCAGCAATCATAGCGAAGATAGGCAAAAGCAGAGAAAGCTGTATTTTGTAATCATGTCGATGATGTAATGACTTTTATGAATGAATGAGAATGTATATTTTATTAATTCCGCTGCGTTATTTTATGATTATATACATTATGTATGTTTTACGTGCGATGAACCACCAACCGTAAGGCGCCCGGGAGCGGGGCCTTACATATACATTGTACGATCTATTAGATGTTTAAGTAGCTTTTTTCAATCTTGACTTCCTAATTTTAGGGATTGTCTATTTTGGGTTTATGGATAAATTCAGCACGAATTATGTGTCATAATGTTCATCGTTAAAATAGGGTTACTGATTGATTAGTTCTTATGTTTAGGGTTTTCAGTGTTGGGTTTTAGGATATGAAAAAGTCATATCTGATGTAAAATGGGTCAAATAAGCATACTCAGTTCATCATTTCCTTAACATGGAAACTAAACAACTATATGTAATGCATTGATCAGTAGGATTTGCTACATAAATGGAGATTCAAATTCCTAAAAAAAACCACCTCTAAACTTTAAAAGGCTTAATATAACAAATCTAGGGACATGGGGTTTATTTTGATATCTAGAGGCTGTAACTATTGTACAATAGGATTTACAAATTTGATTACCATCAACAGTTGCATCTAAAGGCTTAATATAACGACTGCTAATCACCCTACATATGTAATCATGTTCTTGTTATTTACATGCTCTCTACTTAGTGAGAAATTGATATAAATCATTTTCTTATCACTCAAAGTCCAAGGACAGGTGCATTATTAGTTATATATAGTTATTTTCCAATATATTTGCTAGATTGTTATTATCATAGTAATTTCCATATGATTTTACATTATTAACATGTTATTGATTATTAATTTATTTCACACAAATTACAGGTTCATTCTGATGTGAATTTAGAATGGCAAGGTTACTGGATTCTAGATGCACTGTAAGTCATCTAGATCTTTTGGTGAACTTAGAATGGTAAGTTTAATGGATTCTACATGCACTGTAAGTCATCTAGACCTTTGACCAATACTTTGTACATTCTCCAATTTGGAGTGCTTTAGGTTTTTGTATTTTATATTAAGTTATTACATAGTAATAGGTAGTTAGTTGTGCCTAATGTATATGGTTTTTTGGATTTAGATTACTCTACAGATCAATCATACTGATTTCTTAACTCCCTAGATGTGGCTGGTTAAATGTTAGTATGATTGGTTTGTAAGCATGTGCATGAGTTATTTTTTAGTGCTACTTAATATGTTTAATCACTTGGTTATTATACTTAAATTTTGTAATAACTTGTATGTATTTTGTAAACTGTTTTGAGTTGGACCCTATAAATTATGATACTTGATAATAACATACTTTTTTCCATTAGTATTTTAGTAACAATATATATATATATATATTGTCTGGAAATTTAATGACAAACAACCATACTTTAAATTATCGAACCCAATAACCTTTCTTTCAATTGTTAAGTCACTTAGTCGTACATGCTATGTACTTAAGCTGCGATATATTATTATTTTGGCTGTTCTTTGTTTGAAGAGTACATGTTAATCATTACATAAGTATATTACAACAAATACTATAAATCTACTTCAAGTGAACGCAGAACAAAAAAATAAATATAACAACATAATTATGTAATCAATTTACATACCTTTATATATAAAAGTCGAAGAAAAAACACTTGATCAACCAATCCAACTGAAGATGTAAAAATCAACTTATATTATATTAGCATTAACTAATCACATTACAACAAACAATATAAACCTTATTCATATAAACACAGAACATAAAAACAAATATTTATAACAAAATAATTATGTATTTAGGTTTTAGAAATTATACATACCTGTGTATATAAAACTCGAAGCAAAAACACTTGTTCAATCAACCCGACTGAAGAAGTAGAAATCAGCTCATATTATCATCGCATTAACGAATGAAATGGCAAAGTGCTATTAAACAAATTCTGAATATGATTTCCAAATTCTAATACAACAGTATAAAAAATATTGAAGTAAATTACCTTTCAGCAGTTAGAATTGATTTGTTTGCCAGGGATGTGCGATGGATATTGCAGTTCAATTTAAAATAGTTTATATAGATGTGAAAAATCTAGCGGTTCCTGTTTTATGCAACAACCTATACCTTAAACATTCCCTGTAAAATTGCAGAAAATATAGAGACATTTGTAGTTCGATTTAATGAATGTTTTATCTAAAACATTTGAAGTAATTTAAGTTTTTTGTTTTATCTAGCTGTTCCTATTTTTATACAACAACCTATACCTTAAACATTCCCTGTAAAATTGCAGAAAATATAGAGACTTTGAAGTTCGATTTAATGAATGTTTTATCTAAAAAAATTGAAGTATTATCCGGATTAACTATTTATGCTATTTTAAAAACCAAACAACATTCATTCCCTGTAAAATTGCAGAAAATATAGAGACATTGCACTTTGATTTAATGAATGTTTTATCTAAATCATTTGAATTTTGATTTTTAAAATAGCATAAACAGTTATTCCGGATAAATCTTAAAATTTTAAATGTGAGTGTCTTGATAACACCAAAAGTAATAAAATTGACTTATTCATTGAATCTTGACATTTAAAATATCGTAAAAATTAAATTGAGACATTCTAGATATTTTAAAAATTTAAGTATCAGTAAAAGTAACATGTATTAGTTTTTAACTAATTGGCACCTTTAAAAATACTTATATTTTAATATATAAAAATTCCTATAATATAAACTCGTTGCATCAAATGCAACCTATGTAGTTTGAAAATTGATGTTCAAAAATTGAGTTAATAAATTAAACATTTCAATAAAATCAATATATATGTTTATATATTGAGTGTGTATAGAGTTTTATAATTTCACATAAAATAAATAAAATTCATCATGTAATTGATTTTGTTTTCTATTTTCATTGTGAATATCAATGTTATATTTCGGTTTTCTAATTTTTATTTTTAACTTATATATTATTTCTTACAAAATACTCACCAAAGTCCATTAGTTAATTATGTTATGCAATTGTTTCTGTTGTGTTGATGTTTTATGTTTTTAATCGCTCATATAACATCAAACATAAAAGATCCATTTACAAAAAGCAAACCAAATTTACATGCGATTTGCATATCAAACAAATAACTTGTCTTATTATAACACAAATAAAAATCCTAAACAAATCTACATGAGATATTCATAAAAAACAAAACCACATGTTTTATTATACTAAAAATTGAAAATTGAAATAATTCATAAACATAACAAAAGCCTTTTGTTAATAAAATCAAACAACATGAGGTCTATTTCGCTTCTGCACCGACACACGAGGAATTTTAATTTTTTTTTCTGGCTTCTTGCTTAAATATGTAGTGTCTTGTAGTTCATCTTCTTTGTCAATATTATCAGGGCCATTTAACTCAATGACATTACACCATTTCCATTCATCTAGCCTCTTGATTCTTTTTTTCTTAATTTTCCAATTTTCTAGCCTTGGCTTCAAACATGTGATCCTTAAAAAAGAAAATAGTTAATATACAACTCATCCGAAAAAATAGAAAATTAAAAATAATACCTTCTTGCTAAATTCTCGTTGAAGATCGGATTTGTAGGGACTAAACATTGTGCCACAACATATAATCTCAATACTACTATCAAAATCATCCTGAAATCCAATATGTTAAAGCCATATATCAATTAATTTAAGAAACAACTTTGATTTTAATATAATAACATTAGCTAAAAAAAATTATCAGTAAACTTAGTTATAATTTATCTATAAGTTATATATAATAACCTGACGATGGCAAGCATCCTGCAAGGCTACACATATAAAATAAATAAGTTATAATCAGAGTTGTGACAAAAGAAAATCCAATTGTATATAGTATCATTTAAATTGTGTACCTTTTTTTCCTTCGAATCAGAATTAGGAACTATATCGTATTCAGCATTATGTGTTTGTTCTTCCAATATGATCCCATCTATCGAAACCGTTATACCTTTATCCCATAAGAAATAGCATTGAATAAGTATCTTAGAACATACCATATATATCTTTATATAAAAACTGAGTGATATTAAAAAATTAACAAAAGAATTTGTAATCAGATTTTGATAAAAAAAACATACCTGTGTGTATAAAACTTGAATCGAGATCACCTGATCAACCAACCTAACTGAAGAAATAAAAAAACTCATAAATTAGCATCAAGTAATCAAATGCCAAGTGTTATTAAAGATATCCTGAAATTGCTATGAAATAATGTACATGTAAAGTACCTTTCACGAGGGAGATGCAATGGAAAATAACTCAGTTAAACCGGTTTATATAGAGGTGAAACACCGAGCATATACTATTTTTATGAAACAACTTACCTATTAAACAATCCCTATAAAATTGCAGAAAATAAAGCAGGTTCTGTTGTGTTTTGTGATTTAAATCAGTAGAAATTAGTCAATTATGGGAAAATAGGTAAAAATTTAATATTTGGATATATTTTGGTTATTCGATTTCTTCTGTTTATGTTTTTCAGGTTTAAAAAACGTGTTATCAATTTAACATTTTACAAATGCAGAAAATACTGGAAAATTGGAAAATATTTTTAAAAAATTTGTAAACGTGAATCTGCACCTTAAAACTAGGATAAAACTGGTAGATCTTTAATGGTCATTTATATTTAATTATTCTGAATCCACACCTTAATATTAGGATTTTGTAGCAAATTCAGGCATTACAAATGGAGAAACTTATAAAATTTGATTATAAATAAATATGCATTGTGAAAATAAAGTAGCAGAAATTAATGTGAAACAGGTCAATTTTTAGTATTAGGAATTTTTTTGTTGACTGACTTATGTTTGTTTCCATTTTTCAGGATAGTATCAAGTTAGATGGCTCAAGATTTATAATGGTATGTGTTTTTATTATTCTGAGGAATAGAGAATTAATTTTTAAAACTGAATGTTCATTTCGAGGTAATTTTTATTATTAATGATTGCAACATTTTGTTTTAAATTATATAGCCATGATTCCTTTTTTAAGCAATTTGTAACAAATAGGAAGAAAATAAATAGATTTATACATACAAGGGTGTAAGTGTAACTACTGAAAAATATTTTAAAAAAATTTGTAAATGTGAAACTGCACCTTAAAAGTAGGAGAATACTGGTGCAGGATCGGATTTCGGGTGGTTTTTCTCTCAACTCACTGTGAATCAACACTCGGCAAGCAGTCTATGAAGAGTTGATCACAATATAACAAGTAACAAGCAGTAAGAAAATTTAACAGCAGGTAAATTTTCAAGGTACTTTTATATATTGCTTCTCAACTCAAAGGATTACAAGACACTTGGACTCAAATCACTTACATAAAGAGTTAAAGGGAGAAGATATATATAATACTACCTACAGCCGGATATACTTTGATACCAGCTGGACACCTCTAACCTTACATCTATACTACAAGACTCTAGGTGAGGTCTTTCAGACATTTTGCCTGAGAGTTGGTGGTCAGGACATGTCCCTGACTTACCTTTTGTCACCAACTAAAGTTGGTAACATGTACTATCATAAAAAGGTGAACAGTAGAATAAAGTATGGTCAACAACATGGCTCTTCAGGAAGATGCCATGCTGTATCAGAGGTCTGCAGCGGACTGTCAGGGACCATACTTTTATCTGCTGGACATAGCAATGTCTTCCGAAGGATAAAGTGCTTCGGAAGAATAACTTCTTCCGAAGGCACTTATACTTCGGAAGACTGCTTCTTCCGAAGCTTGGAGTCTTCTTTGTCTTCGGAAGCAGACTTTGTCTTCAGCTCTTTCATCAGACTTTGTCTTCGGAAGCTTTCAGACTTTGTCTTCAGCTCTTTCATCAGACTTTGTCTTCGGAAGATATCTTCAGCTGTTGGCTTCAGTTGTTGTCTTCAGTAGTTGACTTTAGATTTTGCCTTCAGAAGATGTCTTCAGCTGTTGTTCCTTAGACTCTCGGAAGATCTCTTGCTTGGCTTCGGAAGCCCTTTAATGTAGTACCAAAAGTGACTATGAAGTGAATTTGGTTGCACCAGCCTTATCATGATCCAACAAACTCCCCCTAGGCTGATGCTACCAAAACTTCACTTCTCTCTTCTTCTCAAAGCTCTCAGCACCAAGGAAAGCAGGTGTTTATCGGTGTCTTCATTCTTTCCTGTTGTGGTGCTGAGAATCTTGTACAGATCCTTGGTGGAAAGAACCTCCACTCTGTCACCTTGGATTATATGTACCCTCTGTTGTGGCCCTCTGAAAAGAGTTAGTTGATGGGAAGTATAGTCATATTCCCATCGAACTATTGGTTCCAATTCGGGACCTTCCACCATCTGTAGAAAGGTTGTGCCTTTGGTGGTTGATCTTTCCTTGTCTTCCACTCTTTTCAGCTTCAACTCTTCTTCAATCTTGGCTCTTCTATTTCGTTCAGCCAAGTGGAGACCACTGATATGGTTTCTGATGTGTGCAGCAGTCTCAGAGTTGGAGGGATTGGAGAGTGGCTTCTCTGCAAGCTCAGCAAGATCAAATCTGCTGAGATGCGGTAGAGAAGTGGCACTGAGCCTGTTGGTTTCACCATTCTCCCTTTCCACAACAAAGTTGTGAGAAGGTTCATCGAACCTCCACTGGATTATTGCATTTCTAGGTCCAGGAGATTGACCAGAAATCCTGTCCTCTTTCCTGGTATCCAGCAGAGTCACCAGTCTTCTTCTTAGCCTCTTCTCCTCAGCATTGAGGGTATCGGAGTTGAGACCAAGAAGTCTTGCAGCCTGGCCCAAGGTATCTCTAGACAATTCAAGAAATTGGCCTAGGGTGAGGGAGCTTGAAGAGTTATCAACATAGGTAATGTTGATAACCTCTCCCTCACAGGAGATGCTGCTCAAGGTAGTGCAGTTGATGAGCCTCGTCTTGAACTCCTTTATTTCCTCAAAGGAGAGATGTTTAGGAGGCTGAGGGGATGATCTTGGTTGTTGTTGGGTAGGCTTAGGTTTAGTGTTTTTGGGTTGAGTCTTGGGTTTTAGGATGGGTAGTTTGGGTGGTTGAGGTGATGTGGTAGGTTTGGGTAGAGTTGTGGGTTGAGGGGTGAAGGTTTCATCAGTGGGTTCGGGTTTAATGGGAAAAGGGATTGGTTCTGGTGTGGGTTGTGGCTGTGGTTGAGTGGCTGGGGTGAAGACCATTCCTTTCATCCTTCTGTACATCTCCTTCCTTTTTCCCAAACGGATGTCAGCTTTTATTTCACTGACTATCCGCTGGAGTGTCCTTTCGGACATAGGTCCCACCTGCCTACCAGAGAAGCCATGAGCCCGGAGGTAGTCCTTCATCCAGGCTTTGTCAGTTGACTTCTTGGCAGCAGTGACCTCCTTCTCTTCCTCCCTCTTCCTCTTCACCTTCAACTTCTCCCTAGCAGCCTTCTTCCTTTCCTTCTCCATTTGATCCTGCTCTTTGTTGTGGAGCAGCAGGATCATATCATCATCATGTGGAGACAGTTCAGGAAGACTGAAGCCTCTTGAGAGGAGGAACTTGATCCTAGCCTCTCTCAGCTTCAGGGCTGCCTCCCTCTGCTCTTGTTCTTCCTTCTCCAAGGCCAACCTGGCTTCCCTTTCTTGTTGTAGCCTGGTTGACCTCTCCAAAGTCACCAACTCCTCTAATGGTAGCAGGAGTATTTCCTCATTGGTAGCTCCTAGATTGATGAGCTGGTCAATGAGTGCTGTTCTTCTCCTCTGGTTGATTTCTTCCTGATTGGCTACAGCTGCCTTAGAACTAGCAGCTAACAGCTTCTCAGTAGGAAACCGACCTTTCTTTTTGGCCTTCTCAATCTTCTCCTCCTCCTGAAGCTCTTCCGCAGTCAATTTTCTTTTGCCTTTGTCTTTGATTGTGCTTGACTGTGGTGGTTCTTGGATGGAGGGTTGTGATTGAGAGAGAAGTTCAGCTGGTGCTTGGGTTGGAGGTATTTCAGAAATGTCCTCCCTGCTCACCTCAGATGCAATTTCAGCAATGACATCTGTGATGGTCAGTTCCTCGGACATCTGAAATAAGCCTTCCGCAGCTTCTATTTCGGCCTCGGAAGACTTGTCTTGTTCTTCCGAGGCTTCCATGTAAGCTTCGGAAGCCTCAGCTAGAGCTTCGGAAGATGAGGCTGCTGCAGATTCTGTCCCATCTGTTTCAGTTGCTGGGCCATCAGTCCCCATTTCCCCTTCGAAGCTAATCTCAGGTTCCATGAAGACCTTAGGTTGACCAACTTCCTCCACAGTGGTAGAAGGTGCAGTTAGTCTTTGAAGCTCCTCAGCCCCAAAGTATGCAAGTGTGGTGTCGGGGCTGGGCTGTTCTAGGGATGATCTCAATACAAACTTTGTGAAAAGTCTGTAGAGATCTTGAAGCATCCTTGAGTCAATCTCTAGAAAGGATTGAGATGACTCAGGTAGTGTGATTAGTTAGGTGGAAATGAATTGGGTCTGTGGTTCCATAGGTGTTTGTCTCTGAACTTTCTCCCCCTTTTTGGTAGCATCATCTTGAGAGCTAGATGAGCTAGAGGAAGAAGTCATTGAGACCTGGATTGGTACATGCCTAACAGACCTCTCCGTCTGTTTCTCAGCTAGTTGAGCCTTGAGAGAGTTAATCTCAAGTTGCTGAGTGGCAGTCCTTGATTCTAAGATCTTCACCTGTGATTCCAGGTTGGAGACCTTAGAAAGCAAGTACTAAAGTGTTAGTTGCATACTTCCCTCATCTTCATAAGAAGAGTCACGGGGAGATGAGATAACATACCTAGTATGCTCACTCTCACCACCAGATGTGGTTTCTTGGCACCCTGGTTTCCTTTGCTCAGAGTCATCTCTTTCAGAGATGTCAATGGGCAAAGTTGCCGTAGACTCAGTCCTAATTATGTTACCACTGTCCTGAGAGCTCAATAAGAGACTCTAAGTAGTGGCAGCTGAGTCTACATGAGTCCCCTCCACATCAGTGGGACTCACCTCAGTAGCTGGCTTCTGATGGGGGCTAGAGACAAGGGATCCCTCTTGGCTCTGTTGATCTCTCAGTGGGTGTTGTAGATCAACTTCATGGCCATGGAGAGATGTAATCTCTTCATCAGTTCGGAGTAAAAGGTCAGTGAAAGAGAGGGTGGTTAGTCCTACTGACCCGGGACCTTGATCAATGTCTACAGGCATTGAGCCTATAGTGGGGCTGTCCCTAGAAGGCTGCACAGGGGAGTGTAGAGACTCACCCTGTGGGCTAAAGGCTTGGGGTTCGGGCTCAGGGGTTTGAGACTGAGGAGGCTCAAAACCCACATTGAGGTCAATTGTGAAGGATGGTGTGACCTCGGACTGAGTGGGAGCCCATGATTCCACTCTAGTCCTTTGGGTGTGAACAGAAGGAGCTTGTTCAATCAGAGTAGATTGAACAAGGGTTCGTTTGGGGCGTCTCTGATATGTAGCTTTGATGGGTAAAGAGGCTTTTGGTATTGTGGTGGATGGTGCTGGTGTGGGTTCATCACCTGTGGGGAGAACAGGGATGTCACCAGGAGCTATGCGCTCAGTCATCTCTGGAGGTAATGGAGTGTACCGTCCAGTGAAGTTGGTGGACATCTTCTTCAGAATTTTGAAGATGGTAGGCCTCATGTGTGGAACAGGAAGAGCAGCTGCGCAGACAAGCTTGCTTGGTTCCATCTCACAGTTGATTATGTGTTGAAGAAATCGGGGATACATGAAGAATGTATCCCTGCTCAGATTAGCGATTAGGTTGTTCAACACAAATCGTGAGTAGTTGAATCTGAGGCCTCTCACAAACCCATGAACTAGGCATCCTAGTTCATATGGGATTTGATCCCAACCCCCTGATTTGTTGGAGAGGCAGTTCAAAACAATGTGCAGCAGGAACTTCCAATGGTAAGAGAAGTTGAACTTGTATACTGTAGACTTGCTGACATCGCCTCCATATCTCATGAGGATATAGGTGCCTTCCAAGTCTTCCTTGGGGAACTCAGTAGGAGCCCCATCATCGTGAAGCTCGAGATGCTCCCTGATGATCTGTTCATTGATGACCAACTCTTGGCCACAAACTCTGGTTCTCAGGACTCGAACCCCATTCATCACTGTAGTTTCTCCGTTGCTCCAAAATTCTGACATATGGTTGGAGTATACGGTTGGGTTAACTGTGAGTGCAGTGAGGTAGGTGGATTCGGTGAGAAAGGTGATGATTTGGGTGAAGTCGGCATCCCTTGACGAGTCAAGTAATGCGACTTGGTTGTGCTGAGGGTTTAGCGCCATTGGAGAAAAGGTAAGCTTGAAATTTTGAGTGAAATTTAGGGTTTTACAGTGAAGGGAACAGTTAGGGCTGTAAAGTGGTAAAAGAAGATGAAATTGATAAGTCAAGATTATTTAAAAGGGGTGAATAGTGGGAGTGGTGGTAATAGGGTAACTGTTTTGGGGTTACTGTGGGTGGTATGGTGGTTTACGGCGGAGAAATGATGATGGCGGCAAGGATAATTTTAAATAATCTGACATTATCAACAAAATCTTTACTTTTTACAGAGTGGGGTCCAAAAGATATCCGTTACATATAAAAACCTTTACTTCCGAGGGTAAAACATTTCCGAAGGTAATTTTCTTCCGAAGGCAATTTCTCCTCCGAAGCATGATAGTGCTTCCGAAGGTAAAATTGTCCTTTGAAGGCACTTTATCTTCCGAAGTCAGGCATTGCTTCCGAAGATAAAGTTGTCTTTCCGAATGGAGAGTTGTATAAGTTTCGGAAATAGATCTGATATAAAATCAATCGCTTCTTCCGAGACCAAAAACTCTTCCGAGAAGAAAATTTCCAATGAGGAATTTTGGCTTCGGAAGATATTCAAGAATATCTTCCGAGAGTTAATTCCTCTTCGGAAGGAATTTACACTTGGAATAATTTAAAGATCTTTTGTAACAGGGCTTAAATTGTATTGACACAAGACATTACTCATTTAAAAAGGTCTTCAAAAGAGGTAGTTATTCAATGTTTATCATCCCAATTGCTGATATGAGATACTTAAATCTTTGTTCATCAAATGCCTTTGTGAACAAATCAGCATATTGTTCATTTGAGTCAACTTTGATTAACTTTATCAGCTGTTTCTCATGAATATCTCTAATGAAATGATACCTGATATCAATGTGTTTTGTCTTGGAGTGCTTCACCGGATTCTCAGTAATAGAGATAGCACTGTTGTTGTCAATATGGATAGGAGTAGTCATGAAGTTGAACCCATAGTCTAACATCTGATTTTGAATCCATAGCAGTTGAGCACAGCAGCTAGCAGCAGCAATGTATTCAGCTTCAGCAGTTGATGTAGAGACACAGGATTGTTTCTTGCATTGCCATGAGATAATCCTTCCACCAAGAAATTGACATCCTCCTGATGTTGATTTCTTGTCAATGTTGCAGCCACCATAGTCACTGTCAGAGTATCCATAGAGATTGAAATCACTATTTCTTGGATACCAGAGACCTAGTTTAGGTGCTCCTTTGAGGTATCTAAGGATTCTCTTTGCAGCAGCTAGGTGAGACACCTTTGGAGCAGCCTGATATCTTGCACAAATGCATGTGGCAAACATGATATCTGGTCTACTTGCAGTGAGATACATCAGAGAACCAATAATTGCTCTATACTGATGTTGATCAGTATCCTCCCCCTCAAGGTCAGGGCAAAGATTATGGTTTCTGGGTATGGGTGTCTTGGCTGGTTTACAGTCCTTCATTTCAAATCTTTCTAAGATGTCTGAGACATACTTAGATTGACTTATGAAGAACCCTTCCTTCATCTGTTTCACCTGGATTCCTAGGAAAAAGTCCATTTTTCCCATAGAACTCATCTCAAACTTCTGCTTCATAATGCTTTCAAAGTCTTTGCACATTTGGTCGTTTGAAGAACCAAATATGATGTCATCAACATAGACTTGTACAAGCAAAATGTCTTCTCCACTCTTTCTGATGAAAAGAGTCTTGTCAATGGTACCTCTAGTGTATCCATTCTTCAGGAGAAACTGAGACAAGGTCTCATACCAAGCCTAGGTGCTTGGTGCAGCCCATATAGAGCTTTATCCAGTTTGCACACATAGTTGGGGTGCTGTGGGTCTTCAAATCCTGGAGGTTGACACACGTAGATTTCCCTATCTATATCCCCATATAGAAAAGCACACTTGACATCAAGTTGGTAGACTGTGAAGTTCTTGGATGCAGCATAAGCAAGGAAGATCCTAACTGCCTCAAGTCTTGTAACAGGTGCAAAGACATCAGTATAATCAATTCCTTCCTCCTGGGTGTACCCTTGAACTACTAGTCTTGCCTTGTTCTTGATAATCAAGCCTCTATCATCTTTCTTGTTCCTGAATACCCATTTAGTGCCTATGGGTACTTGACCAGATGGTAGTGGGCATAGATTCCAGACCTTTTGTCTTTTGAATTGAAGCAACTCCTCCTGCATCGATTCAACCCAACTACTATCCTTTAAGGCATCTTCTACCTTCTTTGGTTCCATCTGAGACAGGAAGCATGAGTACAAGCAGACATTCCCATGATGAGTTTGTCCTCTTGTTCTCACACCCTCAGAGACATTTCCTATGATGTTCTCAGTTGGATGAGTGTTGTGAATCCTAAGACGAGGAATCACTTCCAATTGCAGAGATAAGTCTAGGTTAGACATATTCTGATCAGGAACTGGATCACTCTGTCCAACTGCTGTTTCAGAGTCATTCAATGAGGACTGATTGAATGATTGAGAAACATCATCAATGGTTGGTTGTGAAGTAGTATTAACAGTTGCCTGTTCCTTCAGAATACCACTTCCCTCAACCTGGTGTTGTAGTGGATCACCTGAAGAACTTTGAGGTTGATCAAGTGATTCACTTGTTGAAGCTTCACTATTTCTGGAGATAGTTACACTGTCAGATCTATGAATAGTTGAAGCTTGTTGCCCTTCAGCTCTTGGAGAATTTGGAATAGGTCTGGGAAGCTCATATAGTTGACCTGCATCAGCATCAGCATCACTTTGAGCACCTGTTCCAGCTGAAACATTCTCACAAGATGGTTAGAATAGTTTGGAAACAATTCTAAATCAAAGATATACTCAGGTCCATTTCCCCTAACACAAGGAGTGTGCTCATTAACAACTATGTTGGATGACTCCTCAAATTGTTGATTCTTAATATTGTATACTCTATAAGCTTTGGAGCTAGAAGAGTATCCAATAAAGATAGCATCATCCAACTTCTCAGCAAACTTTGCCAAGTTGTCCTTTGTGTTAAGTATGGTACACCTGCAGCCAAAGGACCTTAGAAAGCCAATGAACGGTGGCCTCTTGTTCCATAACTCATAAGGGGTTTTTCCATGGGGCTTAACTACAAGAACCCTGTTCTGCACATAGCATGCAGTGCTGACTGCCTCTGCCCAGAATGTTAGAGGCAGCTTTGAATCAGCTAACATGGTCCGAGCAGCCTCAATAAGTGTCCTGTTCCTCCTCTCAGCAACACCGTTTTGTTGAGGAGTTCTGGGAGCACTATATTGTCTGGCAATCCCTTTTGAGTCACAGAATGAGTCAAGAACGAAGTTCTTAAACTCAGTCCCTTGATCACTTCTAATAATCTTAACCTTGTGATCAATTTGATTTTCTATTTTAAGAATAAAAGATTTTAAAGTTTCAGCAGTTTCATCTTCACTTCTTAAAAAGAATACCCATGTAAATCTTGTAAAATCATCAACGATCACAAGGCAGTATGATTTCCTTCCAATGCTCATTATACTTGTGGGACCAAAGAGATCCATGTGCAATAAGTGTAATGGAGTAGTGATAGAGTTAACACATTTGGATTTATGAGATGATCTGTGTTGTTTCCCTTTCAGGCATGCAACACAGTTATCTTTGCAGAAAAATTCCTTTTTAGGCAAACCATGTACCAAGTTATTTTTAGCCAATTTATTCATTGTTTTAAAATTCACATGACACATGCGTTTATGCCATAGTGTTGACTCATCACTATCAGCTTTGGAAAGAAAGCATGATACTTCACCCATAGGAGAAGCATTGTTCATATCCAGCTTGTACATATCCCCTTTCCTGGGAGATCTGAGAAGCACCAATTCCGGAGGAATTGTCATCCCTGGTTTGAGGATAATGCACTCATGTTCTGTGAAAAGCATCTGATGCTTCTGATCACAGAATTGAGAAACACTTAACAGATTGTGTTCAAGCTGTTTGACAAAGTGAACTTTATCAATGTTTATTCTGCCATTGGATATACTTCCTCTGCCAGAAATATATCCTCCGGCCTGACCTCCAAATTGGACAGGCCCTCCATCAAAGTTCTGGAATTGTTGAAGGAGAGATCTGTTCCCTGTCATATGCCTGGAGCATCCACTATCTACAATCCAGATATTGTTGTTCTTGTCAAATGGATGTCCCAGCACATAAGATGAGATGGTTAGTTTTGTTTGGAAGCCCAAGCCTTGCAGGTCTCGGGCTCTTCCAAAGATAGTGACATAATTGAACCAAAAGATATGCAATGGGGTTCAATAGAGGTCATTGTTGAAGAAGAGGTTTGGGCTGCAGCATCTTCCTTGATCTTCCAATCCATCCTTTGGTTGATCTTTGAGGATGAGCTTGTTGAAGCTTTTGCAGCATGGTCTTCTTCCGAAGCTTCTCTCTTTTTGGAAGAAGCCTTCACCACCTTTTCTTCCGAAGTAGTCTTCTTCTGAGATAGTTTCAAGGGAGCCTTCTTGTTCTTTCGAACCTTAGAAGGTTTGGCTTCCGAAGCCATTTTTCCTTCGGAAGAAGCAGTTTCTTCCGAAAGCAACTTGGCTTCCGAGACCAACTTTCCCTTTTTCATCATTTGGACCTTTTGAAGTGGTCCAACTGAGAAACCTTCTCTGACTACTTCTTTTCTAACATTATTTGCATAATGTGTGCTTGCTGGATTGTAGTAATAATCTTTAGCCATGTGGTTGTGCAGACCACACATTATGCATGCAATGTTAGTCTTCTGGGAACTTGCAGGTTGCTGTTTCTTGGGTTTCTTCTCTTCATCAGCAACTTTCCCTTTTGACTTCTGATCCTTTAGTAGGACAGGAGTGCTGGTACTACACTCCTTTCCTGGATCAGGAGTACCTACCACTTGAAATCCGGCAGAAATGAAGACACCCTTTTGCTTAGGGTCAAACTTAAGCTTAGACTCTGCAACCTTTTTAGCAGTCCTTCTAGCAGCTTTAGCTCTGCTTCTTCTTGCCTTGGTGGTCAGGATTTGGTCATCACAGGTGGAGATGGGTGTATCCTCCTGTTTCTCCCCTGTGGAGGCCACTATTTTTGCTTCATCCTCTAGTTCCAATGGAGAAGGGTCAGCAGTTGGAACCTCTTGCTCTTCAGTACCACATCTAGGTAGTCTAATAGACTCATAAGAGTGTGGTGGAGCTATTTCACTGGTTCCCAACCCTTCTTTGTTTTGATAAAACATTTTGGAATGAGAGGTTGATGCAAGAATAGTTTGGAAGCTTTGCTCAGCAATAGCTTGCTTCCTGGCCTGAGCCTCAGCTGTGACTAACTGGGCTTGAACTTCAGAAAGTTTGGAGATCAGATCTTTGATTTGAGTCTTATAGTTAGTCTTTTCATGTTTCAAAAGAGACACAGTTTTCTCTAACTCATCAATTTTCCTTTGATAGTCAGATTCAGCTCTTTTAAAGTCAGATTTTAGCACATTTAAAGACTCAACCTCAGATCTGATTTCCGAAATGTAATCCTTATACAATTTAACTGGTGCAGGATCGGATTTCGGGTGGTTTTTCTCTCAACTCACTGTGAATCAACACTCGGCAAGCAGTCTATGAAGAGTTGATCACAATATAACAAGTAACAAGCAGTAAGAAAATTTAACAGCAGGTAAATTTTCAAGGTACTTTTATATATTGCTTCTCAACTCAAAGGATTACAATACACTTGGACTCAAATCACTTACATAAAGAGTTAAAGGGAGAAGATATATATAATACTACCTACAGCCGGATATACTTTGATACCAGCTGGACACCTCTAACCTTACATCTATACTACAAGACTCTAGGTGAGGTCTTTCAGACATTTTGCCTGAGAGTTGGTGGTCAGGACATGTCCCTGACTTACCTTTTGTCACCAACTAAAGTTGGTAACATGTACTATCATAAAAAGGTGAACAGTAGAATAAAGTATGGTCAACAACATGGCTCTTTAGAAAGATGCCATGCTGTATCAGAGGTCTGCAGCGGACTGTCAGGGACAATACTTTTATCTGCTGGACATAGCAATGTCTTCCGAAGGATAAAGTGCTTCGGAAGAATAACTTCTTCCGAAGGCACTTATACTTCGGAAGACTGCTTCTTCCGAAGCTTGGAGTCTTCTTTGTCTTCGGAAGCAGACTTTGTCTTCAGCTCTTTCATCAGACTTTGTCTTCGGAAGCTTTCAGACTTTGTCTTCAGCTCTTTCATCAAACTTTGTCTTCGGAAGATATCTTCAGCTGTTGGCTTCAGTTGTTGTCTTCAGTAGTTGACTTCAGCTTTTGCCTTCGGAAGATGTCTTCAGCTGTTGTTCCTTAGACTCTCGGAAGATCTCTTGCTTGGATTCGGAAGCCCTTTAATGTAGTACCAAAAGTGACTATGAAGTGAATTTGGTTGCACCAGCCTTATCATGATCCAACAACTGGTAAATCTTTAATGATCATTTATATTTTAATTATTCTGAATCCGCACCTTAATATTAGGATTTTGTTAGCAAATTCAGGCATTACAAATGGAGAAACTTATAAAATTTGATTAAAAATAAATATGTATTGTGAAATAAAGTAGCAGAAATTAATGTGAAACAGGTCAATTTTTAGTATTAGGAATTTTTTCGTTGTCTGACTTATGTTTGTTTCCATTTTTCAGGATAGTATCAAGTTAGATGGCTCAAGATTTATAATGGTATGTGTTTTTATTATTCTGAGGAATAGAGAGTTAATTTTTTAAAACTGAATGTTCATTTCGAGTTTTTTTATTAATGATTGCAACATTTTGTTTTAAATAATACATCCATGATTCCTTTTTTTAAGCAATTTGTAACAAACAGGAAGAAAATAAATAGATTTATACATACAAGGGTGTAAGTGTAACTATTTTAAACATCCATCTATTTAGGAAGGTTATAATGACATTAATACCCTAGAATATATGAAATGTTGAGTTGTACATTGTGCATAAAATTCACAAAACTCTTAAATTATGACGGAAACCCTCCTTCGTGCATTATAATATAATGTGTATATATATATATATATATATATATATATATGTATATATATATATATATATGTATGTATATATATATATATATATATATATATATATATATATATGTCACACGCCAACCTTGACGGCGGAAATGTCGAGGTGTGAGGGTTAATATTGTTCACAGCCACATAACGCTATGTTAAAATATAAAATGCCATTAATCAGTTGTTTCAAACATCACATACATCAAAGTCTCAAAATAAATCAAACGAAAACAAGAATCCAATTGTCTTTATTAAACCTAGATCCATGTTCTAGGTTTAAGCATTTCTTCAATCATCGCTAAGCATGCACATTACCTGAAACATGTTGAAAATAAAGTCAACTAACGAGTTGGTGAGTTCTCATGGTTTTACATACAATAAGTATACAAAAAATGTGGCAATTCTAGTCAATAGTCACAAGATAGTAAGTATATAGAACATGCATAGTTACAATCAAGCCTCGACTGAATAATATGAATAAGCATGATTAGCTAAGTGTATTTGGTTCCCTAGTGCACAAGCATACGGCTCCTAGGAGCCGGCAATCCCTCGGCTTTAGCACCAAATAGGCTTGTCAGGCCCAAAGATCTAAGACTTCGCTAGGCTAGCAATAGTTAATGATTGCACACGTATGTCACATCTCATATAATACTTAACATATTCAAACAACCACGACTATGTAAAGAATTGCACGTGTGTAATAAGTATCAAAGCGTGTATGTGTAAGTTTGTATAAGCAACATGTTTCACCTCGAAAGATGTGAAATAAACGTAAAGCGGGGCATAAGAACTCACATGTTTAATAAGAGACACTTGCAGATGTAATAAGAATAACCAGAATAAGATTTCCAACACAAACGTCACAAGGCACCTAATTAAGAATAAGGTAACGCGTTATAATTTGTTTGACGATTAATTATATTTTAGGGTTGTAAGTCTAATAGAATTTAATAATTATTCGTATTTATTACATGTTAATAATGCGATCGGATAAATGGAACGAATGGATTTTTATACTTTGAAATAATTAATTGTTTGCGCGTATGAGAAAGAATAATATAAATAAGAAGAAAAACTTGATTTAATTGTCCGTTAAACCGATTTATAAATATTGCATATAATAATTATAACACAAGATTTAAATATTTAAAATGAACTATATATATATATTTAAAAAAATGAACTATATATATATATATATATATATATATTTAACTATTAAAAATGAACTATATATATATATATTAAAAATGAACTATATATATATATATATTTATATTAATAAGTAGCTAAACAATTTAATTATTTAAATAAACATATACAAGTATTATTTTCACACATTTCTTTTGTATTTTTAGAAATACAATAATGTATTTATAAATACAAAAGTATTTTCTAAAAATTAATTTAGTCACCAATTAATTAAGCAAAAGTAAAAAGAATAATCTGCATTTTATAAAATTATTTTTAGAAAATTTCAGAATTTAAAAAGGTTAAATAATTAAAAAGAAATGAAGAAAAGAAAGAAAATTTGAAAAGAAAAAGAAAAAGGGAAAAGGGGGGCTGCCCGGGGTCGAACCCGGGACTCCCCTGAAACATGGGACGCGGAGACCAGTGAACCAGGGCCAAGGCCTTGGTTTCACTTTGGTTTGTTTTGATTTTAAACTCTGTCTCCCCGGTTTCCCCCAATTCGAATGAGCCCTAGCTTTGTTCAAAGCCAAAATCGACCCTTGATTCGGTGTTAATCACCTAAATCATCATAAGGCTTTTGTTCCTTGAACGAAAACGAGTAGAAAACAGGTTTTAATTACCTGTTTTGATGAGATTTTGGGTGATTTCGAGTTCGGTTTAGGTTTCGGGTGTTCTTGGGTTGGGGCTTTTTGATCGAGAGGATTTATGGTGAAATTGAGGGTTCAGTGAGTTCAGGAACTTCACAATGAACCGAAAGCCCACAATTTATAAGCTTGATTTCTTGGTTTCGAGCATAACCCGTTTGAATTTTGAAACCGCGTTCGTGTTTACCAATTTTAGAAGATTCGAGCTGTAAATTTGCGAAATTAATTGATTGATTGATTGATTCGACCGCGTATTAAGTTTAGAAGTGATTAATTTGATTGAATTCGTGTATCTGGACGGGATTTGATTTGGAGTTCATCACGGTTTCGATTTGGAAAGACGAACGAGCGAGAAAATCAAATTAAATCGGGGTTCGGGTTCGAAACTGGGGGCCGAGGGTGAGGGGCGGTTTAAATGGGTTTTATTGTGCTTAAAATGGTGGTTTGAACCTTCGCCAGAGCTCGGCCGGAGCTCCGGCCGTAGCCACCGGAAAATCGGGGAGAGAGAAGGGGGAAATGGGTTTGGAGTTTGGGCGTTTTACACAAATGGTCCCTCATCTTTGATTTCTTATTATTTTATGCTATAAACTTTTATTTAAAGTTCTCAAAATGACAAAACAACCCCTGCACTTTAATTCTAGGTTATTGTTATTATTATTATTATTATTATTATTATTATTATTATTATTATTATTATTATTATTAATATTAATATATTATTATTACCATTAACATTATGGTTATTATTTTTTTATAATTAAATTATTATTATTATTATTATTATTATTATTATTATTATTATTATTATTATTATTATGGTTGTTATTATTATTATTATTATTATTATTATTATTATTATTATTATTATTATTACTATTATTATCATTATGACTATTAATCCTTAAATAATTAAAATTTTACGAATGAGTCCACACACTTAAATGAAATGACAAATATGATCACGAGGTATTATACAAAAATACAGGATGTTACAATATATATATATATATATATATATATATATATATATATATATATATATATATATATATATATATATATATATTACAATAAAGAGACAGGTAAGCGGGCAACAAGTTGCGCCGCAACACCTTTTTGAATAGCGAAACCTAACCTACTAAAAACAAAACTTTGGCCCTTAGGGGTCGAAACATTGCTACGGATGACCCGTTAAATCCGATTCAGGAAGTTCACGGCCACCGGGAAGCCAATGGAATAAAAACATATTGATTCTCAAGACAAACTTTCTCAAGTTTAGTGACCTTTGGTGATTCCGCCTTTAACGCCGCCTATCCCGCAACAAACCCATTTTCCCTGTGCCCAAAGGAGATACCCCGGTAAGATTCACACAAGCGTGTTTCCCCTGTGCCCACCCAAATACAAGAACATATATTTCTATTCAAATTGTAGCAAAAGAGATGTGATAATGATGAGAATGTTCTATGTAGTTTATTACCTTGCTTCCTTCTTTACATGTCACTGAGTCTTTTTATTATCTAATTCATCTAAAACATTGTTTAAATTTATTTCTTCATCCTCCATTTTTTACGTAAAACCATGTCATACTAATATATGCAACTCTTCAATTGAGTTGTATTGATTTAGGATCCTTGACCTAAGCTTAATATCACCAACATCTAATGGACTTGATCGATATGCCTTGAAAGAAAAGAAAGCCTTATCATTTTTGCATGCATGTTGTAGTTCAACAATATGATAATTGCTTTACGATTTACATAGTTCTAGCGGCATTTTGAATCAACATGAATTCAACACTTACGTTTTTAGGACCTAGACAACGTTATATGATTTGGTTTCATGCCATATATGTATTCCAAATTATTTAAATTTTATTTTACCGTTCGGTGAAATATGAAATTAGACAAAAGGGATTTAAGCTAGGAGGGTAGTTTTATTAGACATTTGGTGAATCATTTTATGAGAGTTTAAGTTATCCAAATCATTTGAAACAAATGCGTAGCTACATGTATGCAATTTGAAAGTGAATATTCAGTGAAATAATAAAATAATAAATAGAATAACATAACTTACTAATAGCTAGTTATTACTTATGATTTATTGATTTGTAAATGAATTTGTAATTAGCAATTGGGCATTATTCTAGTAAGTTAACTATTAACCAATCTAGAGTAATTTAATATAACATTTCAAATTAGATCATAACTGGACTATTAGAATCTTGTAAGTTCTAATTAACAATTGGCTTGATTCTAATTTGACACATATGTTAATTCACATAATACAAGTTGGATGACTTTTGTTAATTAAGGATAGGAGACCACTTGTTTTCTCCTTTGCAAGGCATTCCCACCCCATACATGGAAAATCTTAGACACGCCAACCCTCTTAGAAGACTTAAATTAGTTAGCTATATCCATGAATTTAATTGGCTTTTTATGGATTTCCTTAGTGACATAGCAACTAAACCTCTCTCATTTTTTTGTGTTGTGTTAAAATAATAAGTCTCGGTGAGCAGTGTCAGAATCATAATTTTTTCATATGGCGAGTTTTTTTTATTCTAGGATATAAAAACCAGACGTTATAATTGTTGAATCGGTTAAAAGTCGGGTCGGTTAACTTCTTGACTTGGATTGTTCGATTTCAACTTTTCATTAGGCTTTCTGTGCTTTTTCTTTGTTAATTGGGTTTGCATGCTTAAGCCTTTTAAGTTGATAATGAATTGGATAAATGAATAATTGACAATTCACAAATGAGTTTTTGATAACCAAAATAACATTTTAACAGTTAATATTAGAATTCTTTAATTATCTAATTTAAAGCTTTGTATAACTTTTTCACTTTTATATAATTTTATACTTACTAAAAAACTTGTGTAAGTTTTTTATAATACCAAAAAACTTGTGTAAGTTTTTTATAATACCAAAAAACTTGTGTAAGTTTTTTATAAAACCAATTGGCAATGGGGCCATAATTTTGTCATAAAAACAATGGTGACGATCGTAGAAAAAAGATCGGAGTTGTTCGGAATTATCGTATTATACGTTCTGCAAAAACACAAAACATAATTATGTCGGGTTCCACCACTGTTAGTGAGAATTTTATGACTCACGCATTTGAACAAGAATGAGATAAAACACACACACAACTTATTACTTCATCAAAACCTTGATTAATGAGTATATTTTGATGAAGTTCTAATTGATTCTTGAAGTGTCATTGAGAGCTCATCTACAACATACATCATAAGCTCATACCCGAAGAAGGTGGTTCTTCAAAGTTCATCATCTTGACACTAAGATTTAGTAGCTAGCACCTTTTGGTAGCTAACTGTTTGGTGTGGATATTCTTTTGGGGAGATTTATCCTCACTACAATATGCAATCACTTCTCTTTAAAGGTTGTAATTTCTAAGCACCCTTTTTAAAGGTTGAACATTGAAAAAAGACGATTCGTTTAATTAGACTATTAGAAAAAAAACGATTTGTTTAATTGATTTGGTTAAACCGTCGGCTATGGACATCAATGGATTCAAACTAATTAATTCTTTAATAGATTCTATTATTATGAGTAAAATAAAATATTAACAATCCTTTTAATTTTTAAATAAGTATATGAGGCATCTAATATGTTATTGATAAGATTTTATTGGTTATTTGCAAGACATGATAACATGACTTTCCCAAAAGATAACATATCTGTTGGGATGATTGAGGCAAATGTTAATAAAAAATTAAAAACAATATTATCTTGATTTATCTAACCATTGGATCACTTTACATGGTTGTAATTTTATTATGGTTTCAATCTTCTTTCAGATGGATCTTTGTTGAATTTTTATAAAATGTTTTATAAAAGCTGTATACCACGAGTCTTTCGTTGCTAATTTCTTTTCGAACAATATACAAAGATCAACAAAATGGTAATTCTTTTAGATTTTCATAGTCACTAGTAGTGTTCAGCCGAGCTTCGCACGGCCTCGTTTATTGTGTTTCATAAATATACAACATGAGAAATGTAATTTGTTAAAATATTTACCATCTGTTGGTCATTAAGCTTTAAGATAAGTTCAACAGGCCTCTACTTTCTCTTACCATAGAACAATTATCCGTACTATCTTGAAGAGCATGAACACCGAAGAAAAAGTACATTGTTTGATATACGAAAGATAGTGTACTCCTTCAAGCACCTACAATAATCTGAAAAAAATAACTTCACATACAGCAAACAAATGCTCTTCAGCATATGCGATTTTAAAAATGAATTTACAAACATAATATGAGAAAGAATTGCTAGTTAATTAATACTTATTCTTCAACATAGACCTCTTGAAATCAGGTAAAGATTTGTAGCTTTGAGTAGAAGAAAATTAGCATAAATAAAATGAATAAAACATATCAAAATTAAAACATTATCTGAGAGGGAACAAGGAAGCACCGACACCGTTATATGGCTTTAAACTAAAAAAACCATAACATCTTATTGTTTTAAACACCTAAAGAAACACTCCTGCCTCTATCTAGAAGGACTTGTAGATTTATCTGCACAGAAAAAAAAATTAGAATACAAAAATAGTAAAAAAGCATATGTTTTCAAAAAAATCAGTAACGAAGATCCAGTGAGAAGATAGTAATAGAGAAACTATAAACCCATGTATATATACCAAATTAGTATAACTTGATCCTTATTTATAAATTGTTGAACATTGTATAAGAAAGTAGTAATTTTTGTATAAAAACATAAAGGTAATAATCAAACATTTACAAACCTACTATGCTCCACCTTCCACAACAAATAACTAAACACTATAGCAAGCCTTAGAACAACTAAATTGACCATTAGTTTACTTAAGTCTACTATCATTTAAAATACATCATCATGTTAACATATTCAAAGTAAAAAAGAATAGAACATTACAAACCTCCTAACAGCAAGCCTCCAAGAAACTTGTAATGAAAAACTTGGTATGAGCAATGGCACGAAGCCGTTGTTGCCAACTCTTTTAGTTATACTACACATGTAGTCGTGTTTTAATATAGTAAAATTCATGTGTTAGCATTTACATTATCCTTCTTGCTATTAACAAAACATTCTAAAATACATTACAAATACCCGTAAAGATTAAAATAATTTCACTAAATGTGACAAATTATATATATAAAATGCATAAATTAAACGAATACAAAATGTCAAAATCAAGAAAAAACACCAAGAAAAAACTAACTATACCTAAAGTAAGAAAATTATTGCAACTAGTTGGTCACCATCACGCGTTCCAATGAGTTAAAAACTAATTGCTATTGTTCATTACACAGAGTTACAAACCAATGGCTAGTATTAATTTCTAACATGTGTAGTAGCTTGGAGCACATAAGTCGTGACATTGCTGTTATTTTTCAAACAAACAATAAAAATAAAAGATTATACCCTGCACTTCCACCACTAAAGTCCAGTGGCTATAACATACAATACTTATCATTGAAAGATGTAAGGCAAAAAGCTTACAGTAATAGTAGTGCTAATTATTTCACTTCCTGAAAATAATAAAAGACCACTAATACATGGCAAAATCATGCAAATAGTGGTTAATTGGGATCACAACACCAGGAATAATGCCAATGGCCTATAAGAATTACTTCAAGAACTAACGTTACGTAGTCGCCTCCCACTGCAACATTAGCAAAAGAGCCTGTAACCACACTAGCAAAACCTTAGACGACCATCCTAATTATCTGATTATTAGAGCTTGAAATATTAGCAGCACCTTTTAAAACTATATTCTAACGTTGTTTTGTTACAGCTGATTATTTGATAAAACTGCAACTATGTATTGTCTGAGATTGTAAGACATCACCTTCATCTTGCTTTCTTACAACAGATGACACAACCAACCTCAAATGTTTGCTATTGGGTGTAGGCTTCGGGTGGATTAATTTGAAGCAGTTGGTTGTGGGAAAGTATTTCATCACATAATACTCCTTATTCCTTTCCTTTAACCAATCCTAGAATCGTGCTTCCATATTTATCTATGTTTTTTCTTATTTAAGCATCGTTATTGTATTGTAAGCTATACACAAAAAATAATAAACCCAATTCTTATATGGTATCAGAGCGGGATCCTATACCGCTCGACCAGAAACCCAAAACCCTAACGTCATCCTCTGCCTAAACTATGGCCGGAGATGATGAAACGACGGCGCAGCCCAAGAATCAAAAGCAAGAACAGAGCATCGATCATGGCTCCCCTTATTATCTGCATCCCTCGGATTATCCGAGACAAATGAAGGTGAACGATCCTTATAACTACCTTGATTGGTTTCATGGAGAATTTCTTGTATGCCAAGAACAAGATAGGTTTTGTTGATGGTTCGATGAAAAAGCACGGGAAAAACGATCCGAATCACATGGCATGGCTTCGGTGCGATGCCATGATAAAAGGGTGGCTCACCACAGCCATGAAAAAAGAAATCAGAGTTAGCGTAAAATATGCAGCTAGCCACGGCTGAAGAAATATGGAACGACCTACGGGAACGTTTCGGGAAGGAGAGTGCACCAAGGGCTTATGAGTTAAAACAACTCCTAGGCATGACAAAGCAAGAAGGTACTTCTGTCTCGGCTTACTATACAAGGCTAAGAGTAATCTGGGATGAGATCGGTTCCGTGTTTTCGGTGACGAAGTGCTAGTGCGGTGGTTGCAAATGTGGTATTAGCAAGACCATTGGGGAATTAAGAAACAAAGAGAAACTCTATGAGTTTCTTCTGGGTCTTGATAATGATTACTCCACCATTAGAACACAAATTCTTGCCATGAAACCCATTCCATCCTTAGGTGAAGCCTATCCTATCACCTTGTCTCTGAAGATGAACGACAGAAGGTTGTCTCTGGTGGAAAGAAAATAAACCGGACAATGCCGCCGCCTTCCATACGCATGTGAAACGAGAGGGAGGTTAGTGGTTCAAACAATGGGAATGTCAAAGAACATAAGAGGAGGGAAAAATAAAAAGGAAGCTCACTGTGATTTCTGTAACAAAGATGGGCATAAATGTGATGGGTGCTTCAAGCTCATCGGGTACCCGGAGTGGTGGCCCGGGAAAGGAAAAACCAAAAAGGCCAACCCCAAGGCAGCGTGTGTCGAACAGAGCCCGCTACCGGGGCTGAGCAATGAATAGTACCAGCAATTCTTGAACACGTTCGGAGACAAAGGCTCGGCACAAACATCTTTGCTAGACAACTTCGCAGGTAAAGTTAAACGCGGAGGTAAGTGGCTTATTGACTCGGGTGCTTCGGTACATATAACACACACAGAAAAGAATGACTTGATAACCAAATAAAAGCATCAAAAGAAATGCTTGTTTCTATTCCAAATGGGTCTTTAATTCCAGTAAAAGGAAAAGGAACTTGCACATTGCCAAATGGTTTAAAAATAAAAAATGTTTTGCATGTTCCCAAGTTTACATGCAACCTTTTATCTGTTAGCCACCTATCAAATGATTTGCAATCTGTCGTCACTTTTTTCCTACCTTTTGTGTCATGCAGGATTTGAGGACGAGGAGATTGATTGGAGTGGGTGAGTGCAAAGATGGTCTTTACGAAGTGGACATGGTGGGTAGTGAAAGGAAGGCGATGATGGTAACTCTGGATGTTTGGCACAAACGTTTAGGACACGCGTCACGGGACAAACTTTCACGTTTTGATTTTATTAATTTTCCTTCAAAAACTAGTATGTTCTTTTGTGATTCTTGTGTAAAAGCTAAACATAAAAGATTGCCCTTTCCTAATAGTTCGATTAAAATCGAAGATTGCTTTGAGCTTTCACATTGTGATACATGGGGGAAATATAGAACACATTCGCTTACTCAGGCGAGATATTTTCTTACCATTATTGACGATTATAGTCAGGTTGTTTGGATATTCCTGTTAAAGCATAAGAGCGAGGCGAGTGATTATCTCATTTACTTTCATCAATTTGTCAAAACCCAATTTTCCTAACCTATAAAACGCATTCGGTGTGATAAAGGTGGAGAGTTCACCTCTAACCGTGTGACCAAATTTTATGCCGAATATGGCATCCTCCTTGGAAACCACTTGTCCACATACTCCTCAACAAAACAGCATTGTAGAAAGGAAGCATCGACACCTTCTTGAAACAGCTCGTTCACTTAGATTTAAGGCAAACCTACAAAAGAAGTTCTGGGAGAATGTATTTTAACCGTTGCCCACATCATTAATCGCCTCCCCTCCAAAGTCATAGACAACAAAACCCCATATGAAATAATTCATAAAGAACGACCAGATTTTGATCTATTGAGGGTCTTTGGTTGTCTCTCTTATTACAGAAACACGGATACAGGCGGAGACAAGCTTGAAGAAAGAGGTAAACTGTGGGTGTTTCTCGGTTATCCTATTAGAAGGAAAGGTTACAAAATTTTTGATGTGCAGAATAATAAGATTATCGTTTTACGGGATGTAAAATTTGTTGAGAACATTTTTCCTTACAAAAGCAATGAAACCCACTGCTTAGATAAAGATGATGGGATTTGTAGCTTTCCACCTTGGTATTATGGGGGTTATAATGAAGGGTCAAGTAAAAGAGATGATTTTGATTCCGCTGCAGAAAATATAGAAGAAATGGAAGAAATCGAGTCAGGAGAGGATGGAGTTGACATAGAACCCACTGAACCCGTGGACCTCGAACCCCAACCCCAGACAAATGAAACTAAACCATTGGGTCCTGAACCCGTGGCTAGAGAAAGAAGAGAAAGGGCAAGATCAAAACGTCTTGATGGGTATGATGTAACACTACCACCGTCCCTCGACCACGCACCATCCGCCTCCGATCAACGCTCTTAAACGGTACATTCTATGTCTTATTATGTCTCTTATATAAATTTTCTCATTCTCATAAAGTTTTTATCGGCCATCGACAAAAACGATGAGCCCAAAAACTTTCATCAAGCTATGCAGAATGAAAACTGAAGGATGGCTATGAGACATAAGATAGAGGCTCTTGAAATGAATAGAACATAGACCCTTAAAGGTCTACCCAAAGGGAAGAAAACAATTGATTCCAAGTGGGTATACAAAGTCAAGTACAAACCAAATGGGGACACTGAAAGATACAAAGCTCATTTAGTTGCCAAGGGTTTCACGCAAATTGAAGGATCGACTTTCACGACACCTTTGCTCCTGTTGCAAAGTTAGTTACGATTGGTTAGTCCACCAATTGGACGTAAACAATGCATTCCTTTATAGGGACTTGTATGAAGAAGTTTACATGAAAATTATAATGCCCGCCTCCCGGGTTACACCAGGGAGCGTTACGCATTGGAAATACAGAACACATAGTAATAATGGAGTTCACAACGAAAATCTAACTTTGATTATACATCAAAACATAGCAATCTAAACTCGTAGTAGAAGTCTAAATTTGATTAATATCATAGCATACTGTACATCTGGCATACTAGATAATAGATTACATAAATTTAACTATACTAGAGATCCGAATCTTTAGTGATGCTCTAGACCTTAATTTTCTCATAAACTAGCCCGTAATCTCCAATTTCTACAATCTCTTGGCACCTGGGATGTGTGTCCATAAAATAGAAAACATTTGGGACTCAGCATAAAGCTTGTAAGTTCATGAACATAGTATTCTTCAAAATTAAAACATATTAATATTGGCTATTGCATCAAGCAGATAGGAATAGAGTAAGCATGGTATAAATTCACATAACCAGACTATGTATACAAACTCCACTGGCTAAAGCAGAATCATACAAGCAGCCCTCAAGCATCCTATCAAGCATTGCCACATATCACAGATGCTATTGATAGTCAATTCTTCAATAATTACCAGTTTTCATATCATCATATCCCGTTTTAGAAAATGGTTCTAAGGAACTCGCCTGTTAACGGTTGCCCAACAGTTGATAACATTTCCTAGTATAATCGGGTAATATGTCTATGTCCTGATACAGATTATGAAATCTTAGGTTAGATAATGATACAACTAACTAGTTATTGTAATGGTTGAATATTGATTTACACTACCTTGTTTAAGCAAGGGTGATTAGTCCATGCATAACCAAGGCTAGGCTACCCAATACCCACCCCTAACAATAACCCTAACGCCTAAAAATAATAATACTAATAATACTAAAACTACTCCTAATAATAATAATAATCTAAAATAAATAATAATTAACTTAATATAATTTTAAATAAAAACATACCTTAAAACTATCTACGACAATTTGATGTAGAGTCTCCCTACTCACGTTCCTAACCGAGCTCCAAAAACGACTAATAACAATACCCAATTGATTACTCGGGATTCTCTTTATACTAAACCGTTTCCAAGAAAACTTATAATCTAAATTTAACCTTAAGGTCTCTATTTATAAGAAAGCAGGTAGGCAGGCCAAAAGAAAAGCAGACGACGTGGGATGCAAATTGACATGCCTGCCTATGTGCTTGCATTCTTCGCTTCTTCTTCTTCCTTATATTTTTTAATATTATTATTATTATATTCTTATAATTAATTTAACTGTTTACTTCATTTTTCTCTTATAACTTTTTAAATATAACGTCTTATAAAATTTCAAATATGCCGTCGAGACGATCTTATTTTCTCTATCAGTCGACTCAAGTTTCGTTAAAACGGAGCACGTTTAAATATAATATATTATTATTTTTATATATTTAAACGGTCTCTTACGATACTAAAACTCATCTAATACTTAAATTTAAAATAGTCATTTCACTCATTACTTACTCGATTTATAATATACAAAATGTAAAGTTCATATTTCTTTTATTTTAACTATTACATTTGACCCTAGAACTCGGGCTGTTACATTCTTCCCTACTTAAAACAATTCCGTCCTCAAAATTCGAAGGTTACCAAAGAGTTGAGGATATTTGGCTTTTATTTCTTCTGCAAATCTCCAAGTCTTCTCAGACTCTTTTCTAACCTTACCACTCAACAAATACTAATAGAATTATCTTTTGAGCCAATATTACTACATTGTATGATTAATAGCTTATTTTGTTAACCACCGTATCCTTATTTATTAGAAATTCCTTTAGCGCAAAAGTGATCAAATCATATCGAACTCTTGTTATACGAACTCTAATGTATTCCTATATTATATTGCTTAGGGTTTTAATCCTCAAGGAAAGTCTACTACTATTGTAAAACATAAGGTTCTCCAGTTTACTCGAGTTCTTAGTTTCTTTTGAAGACCTTATTATAGTTTTGAAGTGAAACGATAAACTTTATCAAATATAGTCAAGATAGGCAAATCTTAATATGAGACTAATAGAGTTTGGCTAATATTTCTATCTTATAGTTTAACAGATAGGTAGAGAGTGTACTAATTTGGTAAGCCTTTCATCCACTAGCTAGATGGTGTCATACTTAAAACTTGATCGTGAAATTAACGAATTCTATTCTTCTATTTTTATCACCATATTTAAGATTGTTGTATCTGGTTAGATAATTTTGATATTCCAACGTAATAATTCTTAAGTAGATAATGCATTTCTCTACATGCGTTGTGATTGATCTTTGAATGTTGAATACTAGTAAGCATTAAATCTTAATGCATTTTATTGTTATATGTGTGCTCTGTATATTTTGATTTATAGGTTTTCATTAGTATTATATCTTGTAATCTGCCAAGACTCGAAACTCATATCCGGTTGCGCAAGCTTAGGATACCATGACTTTCAGATCTTAATAGCTTTTGTATATCAATCATTTATTTCTTCTCTCTTTTTTAAATGTAAATACCAATTTGGTCTAAGGGCTTATCTAAACATTATATATATATATATATATATATATATATATATATATATATATATATATATATATATATATATATATATATATATATATATATATATATATATGGATGTACAAATTCTTAGTGATTAGGTCATTTCCTTCTATAGAGTGCATCACTGACTAATTTTTCTTTTTCCTGGATGATATTGCCTCTCATAATCATAGTCAATTAATAATTTATTCATTTTCATTGGTGTTTGGAAAGCGTGAATAAATCTTCTATAGTGACCTTTAAAATCTAGAAATCTTTAAAATCATGTAGGATTCTTTGGTTTTTTTATTTCTTAATTACTTGTTCTTAGCACGTGTTACTTGTCCATCTTACTCGTTGAACATATGAACTAAGAATTAAACTTTATGTATCTAAAATTTATATTCTTAGAACTTGGTCCAAGGTTTTCCTTTCTTACGTAATTCTATAATTTCTCTAACATGATCCTCATGGTATCTTCAGTCTTTCGAATATACCAGAATACCCTTGAAACAAACGATGATGAATTTATCCAAATAGTGTTTATAGACTTATCATATGTTTCATGAATCCATGAGTATCCCTGATGCTTCGGTGAATTCGAGTAAATCACCAATAATTCATAGTGATCATATCTTGTTCTAAAAATGCTTCAAACTTTTTGTTTCTTCATTGTGTTCATGGCATATGCTAGAACAATAATGTATTATTTTCTTAAATGTGTATGGACCTGAGTCATAGTGATAATGTTTTTTTCCTTAATGATCAGATATTATCAGTTTTAAGCAATCTAAGTTATACCATTCTTTTGTGAGATGCGACTTATACTTAGTTAAAGGTTTGCTAGTCAATTCTGTTGACTACCTCAAATTCTTTGGCTTTACATAGGTATCAAGTCAATAGGAATCAAGTTACCATTCAAGCTTATCATACGATTCTTAATGATGTCAACTATTGTCTTTTATCTCTCATTAGTCATTCTACTTATGAAGGTATGATGTAAAGCTTGAGTTTTCTAATTCATATATTGCCCAAAGATAGTTGATACTAGATTTTTATTGGCACCAATGTAATTTTTTTAATTGAAATGAATATACTACAAATTAGATCTAATTGGTTACATGTACTCATAAATGTCCAAGACAGCTTTTATTTGACTTCAGCACTCATGTGCCTCTATCGATCTCTTGTTGTTATCAAAGGTGAGTTGCACGTCATGAAGGACTTATAAGCACACTCTTATACTTACTCTTCTGCTTTCTTGGTTTACAATCTTAGTTCTACATAATGAGAATTTTTTCTGTAATTTGTTTTCTATTTTCTCATGATTAATTTTTCGTTGAGTGGTAGCAATAATCTTGACATTTTAAAGATATACTTTTGTATTTCCCTTGTTATCTATTTATACTCTTCATAGTTTTTTATTTCGTTCTACATCCACGATCACCTTTGACAATCTATCTTGCTTTCGGTTACTTGGTACTAGTTCCAACATTTAGGGTATTATCCTTTCTCAACACACTATTCATCACTTTATATTTTATTTTATCTTATCGATTGACACTCTTGATGAATACTAATACAACATTTGAATATCTGATGATGTGCATCTAGCCCATATGTTCATATTCAATTACACCACTAATCCTTGTCATATGGAGCTGTCACTTCACCACTAAGAGATAGGCACTAATCAACATGTTAGAATATTACTAGGATCCTCTTTTTATTATAAACTCACCATTATGTGGATCCAAGCGTAATAATAAATTTACCTCATATGAATATTCTAGCTTTCCATCATTATGTATCAATGTAAGTGTCTGAAATATGAATGTCATCCTTATTGAACATTTCTATTCGCTTGTTTTCCTGAACATTCTATTTTATAATGTATTTAACTATTACTAATCATGACTTGTCTTGCCTAGTAACTTTTGTTAATTAAACTAATTAACATAAGACTATCCGTAGAGGTGTGCGTCTCCTACAAATTCTGATCAACGCTATTAATCTACTACTTATGTATAGGTAAACATAAACGATAAATGTCACACCCCAACCTTGACGGCAGAAACGTCGAGATGTGAGAGTTAAGATCGTTCACAGCCACATAACGCTATTATTAAATCCAAATATATTATTCATAAGTTTCAAAGGTAACATTACAAACATAAGTCTCAAACAAGGATAACATCATGATATACAAGTTAAACATGACAAGTTCATTCTTTTATTTATCTAGGTCCAATCCTAGATGTGATAAGCTTCAAAGTAGTAATCATACTTGAGTATTTCCTGAAACATGTTAAAAATAAAAGGTCAACAATAATATTGGTGAGATTTCTACAATTTTCAATACATAAGTATATAAAAGATGGCAATTCATGTTGTAAATTAGAGAACAAAGTAACTAGGGATGTAAGATAGAATGCACAATCAAACCTTGACAAAGTTTTACAAGTCTCAAACGTTTATAAGTGTATACGATTAGCTAAGTGTACTTGGATCAAACCGAGCAGGCTTGTATGGCCCATATATCTATGATGTCGCCAGGCTAGCAATAGTTAATGATTGTACATATATTCGACATTACATAGTAGCTACAAGGTTCAACTAACCACAACACACAAGTAAATGGCCATAAGTTTACAAGAATCAAACGTTTACAAGTGCAATGATTATAACGTAACATGTTTCACCCCAAAGTGTGAAAATATGAAAAAGGGGTATAGAAATACTCACACACACACACACACACACACACACACACATATATATATATATATATATATATATATATATATATATATATATATATTTGTATGTAAGGTGATATTAAGAGTAAACGTTGATCCAACGATTTCCTTTACGAGGTACCTAAATGGATATATTACAAGATTTTAAGTTTAATAAGGTTAACAAATGTGGTCTAGGGTTACAATAAGAATTTGGGGTTCTGGTAATTAAATAAAATGGAATCACTTATCTTTTAATTTAATGAAAAAGTTTATACATTAAGACAATTTAATATAAAGAATAGAAATTAAATCATTTATAATAAATGGTAAAGTTTAAGTGTATATAAATTTTTATAATTATTTAAAATAATTATAATTTAATCAATAGTTGAAGGCAACGTATGGATTTATTAATTTAAACCATTATTTAAAGTATCTAAAATAACATTTGTAAATAATTTGTGAATTTAGAAAATATTTATAATCTCCACAATTATCATGATTAATCCATAATTAAAGATAGTATAGTGTCCAATAATAAATTAATAATTTAAATTATTATTTAGAGTCCATTTTTACAAAAATAACTATTTATAACATTTGTAAATAATATTTTATAAAAATTATTAAGGTGTTTTAAATAAATAAATTTATAGAAATTAATTAGGTAACTTTTAAAATAAGGAGAGTTTGTAAAACTTATTTTTATAATTTTTAGAATTTTTATATATTTTTTATAGGTTAAAAAGCCTTAAAAAATATGTGAGGTATTCATGTATTCAATTATCATGTAAAACTTATTTTTATAATAAGGAGAGTTTGAACATCGATTCGCGTATGATAATGAAATTAACCATAGGGCTCTTTCTCTTAATGATAAAACAAATGTATTCATGTATTCAATTCACCTAATTAGCTTAAATTTGAAGATGAACACCCCTAGAACCGTCCCGATGAGTAGAGGTGATCGAAAAGGGATTTTTGGTGTATGTTTCGAGCAATTGAGCCACAAAGGGTTGGAAAGGAACGAGTTGTACCTTTCCCCTCTGTTAAATAGCTTCGATTTGGTATGTTTCAACTTAAACGACTTCAAGTTTGAATGTGGGTGTAACGGGTTCAACTCGATGTTAATATCATGTTTCATCTGAAATTAAACTCACCAATGAATTCGAAATGATTACATGAACGTTTTAGAGTCTTTAATTGCATCAATTGTCAGTTTATTGCGAAGAAATGAATTGAAGTTCGAATAGGGGGTGTTCGGTTTCGGGAAGAATGGATGTCGCGGTTTAATTTCGATTTTAATGATGTTGCAGGTTCGAAACCGACTTGTAATGGGAACAGGGGGTTTAATTCGGTTTTTATGGGTGACTTTTGGAGGTTTGAGGTGGCCGGACTCTCGGCCGGAGGTGGCCGGAGTACATGGCCGGGAAAACGGGGATAGGGGGGTTGGGTTTAAGCAATTTCCACTTAAGTCCCTGAAATGTAGGTTTGTTTCATTTTTAACCCAAAGTTAGTGTTTTGTTTTAAATTAAATTTACAGTTTAGTCCCTGAGATTTTGGACGTTATTATTTCATGTATAAAGTTATTAGTTACAAGATTAAATACCTTTTAAGGTTATTTAAAGTTATTATCATTATTATAATTATCTTTATTAATTATTTTCCTTGTTCATATTATTATTATTATTTTTATTATTATAATTTAGTGTTGAGTTTCATATTAATAAATAAAATTCGTAATTACCATTGTTATTGTTATTATTTAATTTATTAACCTTTAGGTTAACATAAAAACAAGTATAAACGAGCCCTCAAATTATTAAATAATAGAAAGGTCCTTATAAGAACATAACGAAGTTAACTTTTGATTAACGAAAATCCAAAAGGTTACAGTCTCCCCAACTTTTAAGAATTTCGTCCCGAAATTAAGAATGAAACTTAAACAAACAAGAGACTTATGGTGGAAGATAAGTGTACTAACGGACTGTGATTGGCATTTTTTTACGGGTGAGATGCTTCACTTTTCGATTTATGGAATTTTACACGATGCATCCGAATTTGAACTCTTCCAGTGGAATGTGAAAGTTATCAGCAAACTAAATCTTTGAGATTTGACACATGAAACGTTGGAAAACGATGAGGAGTTCCAGAGGTATATTAAACTTATAAGTCACACTACTCTCAACATCTTGAATGAAGTTATGTAATAAGGTGATGTCTTGAAGCCAATGAAAAAGTCCCGTAATGGTATGAGAGTTTGACCGACGGAATTTAAGAATCCCAAGTGCCACTATATATAATGACACAAGCTTAACGCGTATCATGTGAATACGTATTGTTCATTTGATCAAACCGTCAGATTAAGAATAATATAATAGGCTGAGATTTTGAGTTGGGTTCCCAAAGATGATTAGAGACATTGCTAATACCAGAAGGTGAATCGATCATCAGAATTAACGATCGATGTTTAACGACACACCACGATAACCGACTATTTAAGGTAGGTACGAGTCAATTTCTTGACTTGTTATCTCACATGAGTCAATATGAAATGCGTGAAGCTAGTCAATCGTCAATAATGCTCTAAATGTCATTATGACACCAAGAAATACGAGGCACTTTGAACATACACCAAGCTATGTCCACTTTTCCTTTACATCAAACCATGAATACCAGTTACGGAAATTCATGATCCGTTTTGTCCACATCGGAATGAATGTAATAACAAATCTCGGAAGTCGCAATCAAGATAGAGGTTAATAGATTTTCAAGATTAGAAGTTCAAAGATTAATCAAAATAACGAGTATTGCATTCTTAATTATGGGTAAGGAACAGAACAGAGATGTCATTCATGAACGGATCAGAATTTAAATAATTCAGAATATCGATGTTAAGGACGATCATAAATAGCTTTCCAGGTACGGCTTGCACACGCGGTCCATTAAACCCGTGAACATAACCGAACATCAATATAACCAGAAAGGCATGTCATAATTTATCTTGTACGAATGATCGTTTTAGGAGTGTTATTATCGTGCAATTAGGTTTTGATGGTAACTCAAAATGAAAGTCAATAAAAAGGTTCCATAAAGCTAGATCAAATGTCAAAAAGCGTGTGAGAAGAAATCGATTTAAAATTTAAATGTTCCAGGCTTGGAACTAGGGTTACCCTAAAGTGACAACGACCCCTTTTGAGTTCAAGATTCATGCTTTAGGTTGACTGGCTGGAACACTGTCGTCGATAAATCAGATAACGGTGTTCACCCTTCAAGTTATTACATGTTTCTTGTCAATTGAAGTCTTAAAACCTTGGTAAGTTTGAGATCAAGAAATGGGTTTAGTCACCAAGATGTGGTTATCACTCCTAGCTTGGTGGTGTATTTCCCAAGGTATGACTCTTAACTACCAAGCGAGAGCTTGATCCTAACTCATTGTTAAGGATCCACAAGAATAAATTGAGATAACTTACCATTAAGGTAAGGATAATCACTCCTATCTTAACGGTGAAGTTTTATAGAAACACAATATAGCAACATGAAAGACTTTCTCAAAGTACAGAATTCAACCCTACTTTGATGAGGTCATTTCATTTGAGGAAAATATCATCTATAAAATTTTAGACGGGTGAAATTATCATCAAGGTATGGATTTCACGCCTATCTTGATGATTGAATTTCATAATAACAAGAAAACAATCAAGAATTGACATTGGTTACGAAAGTACAGGATTCAATTCTATTTTGGTGATGTCATTTCATTCGTGAAATACGAGTTCCAAAGGAAAATGATTGTAATCTGTCCTCAAAACAAGGAAATCACCCCGATTCAGAGGATAAGATTTCATAAAACACCCAATAGGAAAATTGAAAACTATCATCAAGATAAGAAATTCACTTCTATTTTAAGAAGGTAATTCCACTTGTAAAATATGAATTCACAAGAACAAAAAGAAGAAATGGTCATCAAGGTAAGGAATTCACTCCTGTCTTGATGATGCAATTTCATGACGAATGGAAAATCATCTCCAAAGTAAGGGAGTCATCCCTGTTTTGATAAGATAGAATCATTTAGGAGATACAAGTGTCCTTAGTCATAAGTTGACTTGCGGACTCTTGCATTGCCTACGATGCAAAACGGTTAGAAGATTTTACAAAGCTTGACTTAGCAAACGAAGAGATTATCGGCTAGAAATTTAGAAACTTCAGATTACATCGACGTAACATTGACAAGAAAAGAAAATCATGCTTGCTAGAATTAAGGTTAAAGTTCGGGATAACAGAGTTAATTGTATTAGGTTCTCAAAGCTTGAATGGTTTAAGTCAGGAAAACAAGATCAATAACGGAAATGACTCAACACAACAATGAGATGTAAACGTTCGGTTCCAAATAAAAGGGAAATGCGTTGACTTCTTAAAGTGTTACGTCAACCACAACTTTATGGAAGTTACGCGTACCTATAAGCGAACACCCATCTCATGAGTTCTAGGTCAGATAAACGAATCCAACGGTCGAATTAGATTTATGTATATACCTTGCCTAGACAAGGTATCCCGAGATGCAGGTATTCCACCTTTTGGCATTGCATGATTTCAGTTATGGGACACACTTTAAGGACATTTAAGAACCCTAAGTAACAATTTTAAGTTTAGAAAAAATCATTCGTTTAGACGACCAATATCTTTGGATATATTAAGATTCATGTACACGTTGGTCAAGGTATAAAGATAGTTACATGAGGCACACAACGTATAATGATGTTTAAATATAAGAATTGAGGAGTATAATGTGTTCAATATTAACGGGACCATTCTGTAAGATGGGAATGAGAAGATATTAGAGTTTCGATGATAAACCAGTCCAAGGAATCAAGGGTTTTTGATATTTTAAATATAGACAGGATGGTTCCATTTGGTAACGCATTACCATTTGGAATCATTGACACGTTAAGGTAAATTGACCCATTTGCCTTAAAAACTTGTGTATGTTGACCATAGTTTATCACTCATCCCAGAAATCCCCAGGTAAGCGTAACTCGTCTCGCATTGAGATTTATACGATATGTTTGCCTTAGCCCGAAGGCCTTTTGCCAGGAAATCTAGAATACAGGTGTCTATGTGTCACACGAATTTCTCAGGTTCATGAAGTCAAAACCTTAATGAGATTTTCATAGATTAGACATAGAGTCTAAGGAATTAAACCCACGGTAAATTGTGTAGATTCCACACGTCGTCGAGAATAAGTTTAGAAAGTTTCATTTGTCGGAGAGAGTCAAAGAGTCAAAGATAAGTTTAGGGAGACAAGTAACAAAGTTTAAACAATTTCAAGGCAAACCTATGCTAAGGTATCAAGTTGCACATAAGTGTGGCATAGCATTATGTAGCATGCAAAATAATATATTTGTACAAGAATAATAATATTATTCTGTAAGGTTCATGCATAAACTATAATCTAGGTCACCATTTCTAATAACCTAAATCCCTATAGTTATGGGCTCTGATATCAATCTGTCACACCCCAACCTTGACGGCGAAAAGGTCGAGATGTGAGAGTTAAGATCGTTCACAGCCACATAACGCTATTATTAAATCCAAATATATTATTTATAAGTTTCAAAGGTAACATTACAAACATAAGTCTCAAACAAGGATAACATCATGATATACAAGTTAAACATGACAAGTTCATTCTTTTATTTCTCTAGGTCCAATCCTAGATGTGATAAGCTTCAAAGTTGTTATCATACTTGAGTCTTTCCTGAAACATGTTAAAAATAAAAGGTCAACAATAATGTTGGTGAGATTTCCATAGTTTTCAATACATAAGTATATAAAAGATGGTAATTCATGTTGTAAATTAGAGAACAAAGTAACTAGGGATGTAAGACAAAATGCACAATCAAACCTTGACAAAGTTTTACAAGTCTCAAACGTTTATAAGTATATACGATTAGCTAAGTGTACATGGATCAACCAAGCAGGATTGTCAGGCCCATAGATCTATGACGTCGCCAGGCTAGCAATAGTTAATGATTGTACATATATTCGACATTACATGGTAGCTACAAGGTTCAACTAACCACAACACACAAGTAAATTGCCATAAGTTTACAAGAATCAAACGTTTACAAGTGCAATAATTATAACGTAACATGTTTCACCCCAAAGTGTGAAAATATGAAAAAGAGGTCTAGGGTTACAATAAGAATTTGGGGTTCTGGTAATTAAATAAAATGGAATCACTTATCTTTTAATTCAATAAAAAAGTTTATACATTAAAACAATTTAATAAAAAGAACAAAAATTAAATCATTTATAATAAATGGTAAAGTTTAAGTGTACATAATTTTTTATAATTATTTGAAATAATCATAATTTAATCAATAGTTGAAGGCAACGCATGGATTTATTAAACTAAACCATTATTTAAAGTACCTAAAATAACATTTATAAATAATTTATGAATTTAGAAAATATTTATAATCTTCACAATTATCATGATTAATCCATAATTAAAGATAGTATAGTGTCCAATAATAAATTAATAATTTAAATTATTATTCAGAGTCAATTTTTATAAAATAACTATTTATAACATTTGTAAATAATATTTTATAAAAATTATTAAGGTGTTTTAAATAAATAAATTTATAGAAATTAATTAGGTAACTTTTAAAATAAGGAGAGTTTGTAAAACTTATTTTTATAATTTTTAGAATTTTTTATATATTTTTATAGGCTAAAAAGCCTTAAAAAAATATGTGAGGTTGCCCGGGTTCGAACCCGGGACCTCTAGTATGGAATGTGAGTGCAGAACCCGTAAACCAAGGCCTCAGCCGCGGTTTAAGTTGGTTTCTGAAATTTTAAAACAGAAACATGAGAACATCCCCAATTCATTTGAACCCTAAAATCAAAGATCGATTCAATTGAACATCGATTCACGTATGATAATGAAATTAACCATAGGGCTCTTTCTCTTAATGATAAAACGAATGTATTCATGTATTCAATTCACCTAATTAGCTTCGGTTTGAAGATGAACACCCCTAGAACCGTCGCGATGAGTAGAGGTGATCGAAAAGGGATTTTTGGTGCATGTTTCGAGCAATTGAGGCTACAGAGGGTTGGAAAGGAACGAGTTGTACCTTTCCCCTCTGTTAAATAGCTTCGATTTGGTATGTTTCAACTTAAACGACTTCAAGTTTGAATGTGGGTGTAACGAGTTCAACTCGATGTTAATATCATGTTTCATCTGAAATTAAACTCACCAATGAATTTGAAATGATTACATGAACGTTTTAGAGTCTTTAATTGCATCAATTGTCAGTTTATTGCTAAGAAATGAATTGAAGTTCGAATAGGGGGTGTTCGGTTTCGGGAAGAATGGATGTCGCGGTTTAATTTCGATTTTAATGATGTTGCAGGTTCGAAACCGACTTGTAATGGGAACAGGGGGTTTAATTCGGTTTTTATGGGTGACTTTTGGAGGTTTGAGGTGGCCGGACTCTCGGCCGGAGGTGGCCGGAGTACATGGCCGGGAAAACGGGGATAGGGGGGTTGGGTTTAAGCAATTTCCACTTAAGTCCCTGAAATGTAGGTTTGTTTCATTTTTAACCCAAAGTTAGTGTTTTGTTTAAATTAAATTTACAGTTTAGTCCCTGAGATTTTGGACTTTATTATTTTATGTATAAAGTTATTAGTTACAAGATTAAATACTTTTTAAGGTTATTTAAAGTTATTATCATTATTATTATTATTATCTTTATTAATTATTTTCCTTGTTCATATTATTATTATTATTTTTATTATTATAATTTAATGTTGAGTTTCATATTAATAAATAAAAGTCGTAATTACCATTGTTATTGTTATTATTTAATTTATTAACCTTTAGGTTAACATAAAAACAAGTATAAACGAGCTCTCAAAGTATTAAATAATAGAAAGGTCCTTATAAGAACATAACGGAGTTAACTTTTGATTAACGAAAATCCAAAAGGTTACAATAACAAACCAAAACACAATTTACGAATGTAAATTCTTAATAACATTAGCTAACTGCTATTAACCTTTTACATTAGTTACTTATTCTAATTATCTTCCACTATATGCTTAACACATATCTAACTCTTCTTATCTATCATCACGTCACTTAGAGGTGCACAAACCGGTTTTTTTTAACCCGGTTCGGGTTGGACCCAATTCGGGTTCGGTCAACGAAATCGTGCCCGGTTTTTGACCAAGAACCGGTTCGGGTCGGAACAGTTTTCAAGCCCGGCAAACCCAACCCGGTTGGAACCGGTTCGGGTTGGAACCAAACCGGGTCGGGTCCAAGAACCGGTTTGAAAACCCGGTTTTTTACATACTATTTAAATTATATACAAATTAATTACAAATTTTGATTAATTAAAAATATTAGAGTAGATTAATTAAACACAATAGTATGTACTTTATTTTAAGATTTCCATTAATACGATTGTATGCGTTTTTATTTTCATTTTAATAATTTCACATATGAAAAAAAATTCTTCCACACAAGTTTCTTTTATATTGAAATCTTAATAAGGAAACATGGATGATGTTTAAATATTCGAAGATGATTCCTAAATTTAAAGTGAATAACATGGATAAGTAAACAATTAATACGAATAAAAATCATAAGCGAGTTTTTCTAAATAAAACAATAAAAATTACATTAATTCATAAAAGTAAACAATTAATTCATTACGAAAAATAAACAATAAAAATTACATTAATATTAAACCAAAGAAAACAAAATATCCATATTACGAATACAAGTTTTTCTAATTTAATTGTCTTCGTCGGTTTGTGTGCCAATGCGTTGAGACAAATCATAAGCGAGTTCTTCGTCGGATAGCGGTGAGGATCGTCCGGTTTGTACCTCGTGTTCGTGTATTTTTTCTTCAATTGGTGTTTCTTCTTCAAGGTTTGATATGTGTTGTCTTCGTTCGGCCACATCTAAGTGGTCTTTTAAACAAAGACACATCTCTAGCGATGTTGGAGTTAGCCTTGTTCTTCTTGTTGATAAAACCCTGCCACTAAGAGAAAATACAGACTCCGAAGCTACCGTGGAAGCTTGGACGGTTAGTAAATCACGTGCCATGGCGGCTAGGACCGGAAATTGTGATTCCTTTCCTTTCCACCATGTTAGAATATCAAACGACAAAAATTCTTCGGGAGTCATAGTAGATAAAAAATCGGTTCCCATATACCTCCCAAGTTCGCTACTTGGAGCGTTACCTCGTTAACGTTTACTGTTTTCATTTCTCAAAGTATTATATAAACTAATGATCGGGTCTCTACTTGAGCTCGACGAACTCGATTCCACGTTCGATGACCGGTGGATGTTTGAGGTTATACCGTATTTTTCAACATAAACATTATTACAATTTTTTAAAAACGTTATTAAATGCTTGTTTTGCATTAACATTAAAAATGAATCTTTTTCATGTAAATCTAAATCATAAGTTATCTCATCAATTAAATTTTCTACCCCCGAAACATTTAAGCACGGGTCTAGTGCGGCGGAACACTTAAAAACGGGGGTAGTTCGAGGAAATATTTTATAAATTTTTCTTTCATCAGCGCCACCATTGCTGAAAACATTTCATTTCTTTCTTCATATTCACTTAATTTATGTGTCATTAAATACAATTGATTAAGTGTTAGAGAACTTGTCGGATAATAAACCCCCGACAATTTTATAGTTGCGTTTTTAAAAAGCTCTAAAATTGAGTTATTTCTTGAATATATTCCCAACCCTCTAACGGAAACGGAACAACCTGACCCCGCATCGCAAGACTATCTTGAAAACATGAAGCGTTTCTTTTTGTCGCAAAGCACTATTAAACATTTTTCAAGTAGAATTCCATCTAGTCGGGACATCCCAATTTGGTCCTAAACAAATGGCATTGAAAAATTTGTTTTCTAATTTATACGTTTTGATTACATAGTCTAAAATTTGAAAAAGATTATCACCGGTATGCGGATATCCAAATAATTCAAACGCAATCGTACGTTTCATCATTTGCCACGAACTTGGATCTATCCAATGGGCGGTGACGCAAAGGTACGATTCCGGTAAACCGTGTGGGGCGGACCAAACGTCGGTAGTTAAGTTCACACCGGTTTGTAAATTTTCGAATAAAACCTTTAAATCATTTTTTGCTTGTTTCCAAAGCTTTAAACAATCGCGTCTAAGAGTGGTGCGACTTACGTGAGTGTAGCGTGGTTGAAGAGTTTCTTGAATCAATTTTGTTAACCGAGGGTTGTCGAAGTGATCGAACGGTAATCCTTCTTGAATTACAAACTTTGCCATTCTATCTCGAACCATATCTACATTGAAGTTCCATCGTTTCCGATTGATGTTTGCCCTTGACTCGGTGTACTTTTCAAAGACTTGCACCATTTGGTCATATGATTTCTCAAAGTCGAGTTTGAATCCGACTTGAAAAACGAACCACAAGCCTTGCATCGAGCTTTATGTTGACCATTCGACATTTCGCATAAGTCGAAATTACACCAAATCTCTTGGTTTCTGGTTGTTGAAAGAATTCTAACAACGGTAGCGGCACTTGAGGATCCACCGGTTGGAACGGAAGATTCAGAAGCCATAATTCAAGAGATTGAGAGAATAGAAAGTTGAGAGTGAGGAGCGTTTTTGCGTTTTTAATCACGTTTTTGAGCGTTTTTGAAGTTTTGAGTGTTGTGACTAAACCATTACACCCACTACCTATTTATACTATCATATAAGGGCAAAATGGTCATTACATGTCGGAAAAAACGGTCAAAAACCACCCCAAACGGTCATATAGCCGTTACAAAAAAAAAGTTTCAAACGGTCGAAACCGGTTCAGAACCGGGTTTTTTGAACCGGTTCCCAAACCGGGTTGGTTCAAAACCGGTTTGTGTGAGAAAATTAAAAACCGGTCCCGAACCGGTGGGTTTTTTCGGTTTGGAACCGGTTTGGGGGTATACCAGGTCCGAACCGGTTCGGGTCCGGGTCGGGTTTTGAACCCGGTTCGGATGTGCACCTCTAACGTTACTTGACTCGTTTGGCAATCTACGTAGTCTTCCCAATCTTAGTTTAAGTTTATACACTAACTGATAATGCCTAATTCACTTAAACTATGGATCTGATACCAACGTGTAACGCCCGTCTCCCGGGTTACACCCAGGGAGCGTTACACATTTGAAATACGGAACACATAGTAATAACGGAGTTCATAGCAAAAGTCTAACTTTGATTATACATCAAAACATAGTAATCTAAACTCATTGCGGAAGTCCAACTTTGATTAATATCATAGCATATTGTACATCTGGCATACTAGATAATAGATTATGTAAATTTAACTATACTAGAGATCTGAATCTTCAGCAACGCTCTAGACCTCTATTTCCTCGTAAAACTAGCCCGTAATCTCCAATTTCTGCACTCTCTTGGCACCTAGGATGTGTGTCTATAAAATAAAAAATATTTGGGACTCAACATAAAGCTTGTGAGTTCATAAAAATAGTATTCTTCAAAATTTAAAACATATTAATATTGACTATTGCATCAAGCAGATACAACCATGGCAAACAGATAGGAACAGAGTAAGCACGGTATAAATTCACATAACCAGGCTATGTATACAAACTCCACTGGCTAAAGCAGAATCATACAAGCAGCCCTCAAACATCCTATCAAGCATTGTCACATATCACATATGTTATTGATAGTCAATTCTTCAATAATTACCGCTTATCGGATCATCACATCCCGTTTTAGAAAACAGTTCAGAGGAACTCACCTGTTTAACAGTTGCCCAACAGTTGATAACATTTCCTAGTACAATCTGGTAATATATCTATGTCCTGATACAGATTAAGAAATCCGAGGTTAGATAATGGTATAACTAACTAGTTATTGTAATAGTTGAATATTGGTTTACACTACCTAGTTTAAGCATGGGTGATCAGTCCATGCATAACCAAGGCTAGGCTACCCAATACCCCCTAACAATAACCCTAACGCCCAAAAATAATAATACTAATAATGCTAAAACTACTCCAAATAATAATAATAATCTAAAATAAATAATAATTAACTTAATATAAATTTAAACGAGAACATACATTAAAACTATCTACGGCAATTTGATGTAGAGTCTCCCTACTCGCGTTCCTAACCCAGCTCCAAAAACGACTAATAACAATATCCAATGAGGTATCGATTACTCGGGATTCTCTTTATACTAAAGCTTTCCCAAGAAAACTTATAATCTAAATTTAACCTCAAGGTCTCTATTTATAACAAAGCAGGCAGGTGGGTGAAAAGAAAAGCAGACGACGTGGGATGCAAATTGACATGCTTGCCTATGTGCTTGCATTCTTCGCTTTTTCTTCTTCCTTATATTTGTTAACATTATTATTATTATATTGTTATAATTAATTCATTTACTTACTTCGCTTTTCTCTTATAACTTTTTAAATATAACGTCTTATAAAATTTCAAATATGCCATTGAGATGATCTTATTTTTCTCTACGAGTCGATCTAAGTTTCGTTAAAAACGGAGCGCGTTTAAATATAATATATTATTATATTTATATATATTTAAACGATCTCTTACGACACTAAAACTCTTCTAATACTCGTCTAAAACTTTAAATTTAAAACAGTCATTTCACTCATTACTTACTCGATTTACAATATACAAAATGTAAAGTTCATATTTATTTTATTTTAACTATTACATTTGACCCTTGAACTCGGCTGTTACAAAAATTCCTCAAGGATTTTAGAGAGGAACGGGGAACAAAGTGTACCGGTTGAGAAAGTCCTTATATGGTCTCAAGCAAGCCTCGAGAAATTGGTAGAACAAATTTACCGCAACACTTATTGAAGATGGATTCAGCCAGTCCAAGGCTGATAACTCCTTGTTCATATTTAGAAAAGAAGAAACATATGTTGTCTTAATCTACGTTGACGATGTGATTTTGGTGGGCAACAACGTCAACAAATTAAATGAAACAAAGTCATTTCTAAATGAACGCTTTAGCATCAAGGATCTTGGATATCTCAAATATTTCTTGGGCATCAAAGTCGCCCGAACAAAAGAAGGCATGTTCTTAGTCAAAGAAATTATACCCTTGATATTCTTGAGGATGCTGGAATGCTCGGCTATCGCCCAAGTCCTATGCCCATGGAACAGAATCTAAAGTTAGAAACCGGAAAAGAAGAAAACCTTGTCGATGCGAGCCATTATGGGCGGTTTGTTGGAAGATTACTCATCTCCAAGCCACGCGTCCCGATATTGCACTCTGTTAGTATTTTAAGTCAGTTTATGGCTGACCCTTGTCAAAGCCATCTTGATACAGCGACAAGAGTTCTTAGATATTTGAAAGCCACAGCCGGTCAAGGAATTTACTTCCGAAGAAAGGGGGAAGAAATCTTATTGCTTACATAGATTCATATTGGCTTGGTTGTCCTATCACTAGACAATTGAGGACTGGATATCTTCTCCTCCTTGGAGGTGCTCCCGTATCTTGGAAATCCAAAATGCAATCCGTCGTGTCACGGTCATCTGCAGAGACCAAATTGTAACGCCCGGCAGTTTGACCTTTTGGTAGGTTATGCGACCGAGCCTCAGTCGCATGGAATTGATGCGACTGGAGGTTCGATCGCATGCTATTCAGCCGATTGAAGCTCAACCGTACGATTAGAGTTCAATCGCCCGACTGAAGGTTCAACCGCATGAAGCTCATGCGACTGGGGTCCAGTCGCATAGTGTTCATGCGACTGAAGGTCCAGACGCCCCTGGACTTCGGGCGACTGAGCTGTAGGTATAAAAGAGGAGCAGCTCTCTTCTCCTTCCCAACACTTGCATTTTTCAGTCGGGAAAGAACAGTGAGCGACAGAGCAGAGGAGGAAAAGAGAGAACGGGGTGATTCAGGCTCGGATTTTGTCGAGAAGCTAGTCAAGTCGCATAGACCCATTCGCCTAATAGTACAGACGTACGACTGAGGGTTCAGTCGCATAGATCCATTCGCCTAATAGTACAGACGTACGACTGAGGGTTCAGTCGCATAGACCCATTCGCATAGTAGTACAGACGTACGACTGAGGGTCAGTCGCATAGACCCATTCGCATAGTAGTACAGACGCACGACTGAGGGTTCAGTCGCATAGATGCCCATTCGCATGACTCAGTCGCATGGAGGCCACGCGACTGGAGCAGGTTCAATCGCCCAAGTAGGGCTGATGTGAACGTGGAGAGAAGTGTATGTACGATGTATGTAGGCTAAGTATGATGTAGCCTTATATTATAGTAATGGCTGATGGATAGTAAATACCGATGTTCCTCGATTTGATGCATGTTTATCCTTCCACAGTTTTACATGTTATCACTAATAGATGAAATGAAAGTATTATGTAAAGCACAGTGAAAGAGTAATAAAGAAAGTGAAGGAACATTAATAAAAGTTAACAAGTCTTGCAAGCATATAGGAGTTACACGACTGTGTGTCGTTAGCTCAACTGTGTTGCGGGCTAGCTACCCATTGACGCACACAGGGTCAATCAATTGAGATTGGCGGGACCTTTGTGGCGTGCCCCGGATGATCGGGTCGCCTTGTACATAGTACCCATAGCCCTTTCGAGGGAATACAGTTGACCCTTCGGGGGATACACATAGCCCTTTTGGGGGAACACAGTTGACCCTTCGGGGTATATACATTGCCCGTCATCCGTTTTCCATCGCGCACATAGTTGGGGTATCGTCCACTGGACCACATAGAAAGTGAAACATAAAGATAAAGTTTACAGACAAGGCATATAGTACAGAGAACGAACGTTATTTGTTCACACAGTTGATGCGTGCTTGCATATACAGTACAGTATAGTATAATACAGAAAAGAGTACTTTTAAATACTACCTATAAACTAGAACTCACTCAGCAACGCTGACTTTTTATGTGTTTCCAGTTGGCAGGTAGGGTTGCTGAGGATGGCACGAGGCGGCTACTCAGCTCTTTTAGGATGGCATTCTCCTTTTGATAATGCTACCCGCACTGGATGTGGGGGTGCATAATACATGCAACAAAGTATGTTGCATGAGAGTGTCAAGAGTTCCTTAAGACTTCCGATGTACGGGAGTACTTAAGGAATATTCTTTATGATGAAGAATTTTTATGTTCTTATATTACAGGTCACTGTTTATGACCATTTTGTACACAGAAAAGATGAAATCTTTTGTAATAGTGCTTTTGTGATGTAATGCAACATTAGATGTTTTGTAAATGACGTATGTTGTATTAAATGGCAAAAGTACTTATAGTAAAAAGAAGAGTTATCTCGAATGTTTCCGCTGCATTGTTTTATTTAAATATATGCGATGAAAGACCAACTGTGAGGTTCCCGGGAACGGGGCCTTACAAGTTGGTATCAGAGCCAAAGTTTAAGTGAAATGGGTAAAATTTCAAAATAAACCTAAACTTAAACTGAAAATGGGACAGAAAAAGGGAAGAATGCCATCTGAGTAGCTGCGTGCCATCAGGTATTTTCTTAAAGTTAATCATGATTACGTGCGCATGATATGTGTTTATGTGTACTGTTAGACTTAGATACTAATGTAGTCAGGACAGGTAATGCTCGGGGTGCGAAGAGTAAAGTAAGTGGCTAATCACAACTGGCCACTGTAATTAGGGACTTACTATACTTAACATAAACTGAGCTATTTCCTTGAATGACCGTGTTGGTGTTTGAATCTTTCAGTGTGATAGAAGATGGTCGGTGGTAGATCATCTAAAGCTTCCCGTGGTGGTGGACGTGGTGCTGAACCGCGTAACACGCGAGGAAGACCTAGGACAGAGAAAGTAGTTCGTGAGGAAAACGAGATTCCTCATCAGGAGGAGGCAGACGAAAGCGCAAATTTGAGAGCCTCGGTAAAAGAGGCAGTGGTCGAGGAAGTGCACCAGGTCATGCAGACGATCTTACCGTCTGTAGTGACCGAAGTGATAAAGGCAGTACGTGAAGACGAGAGGCGAGGGAGGAATCGGTCCTCAGGTAGACAGCAACAGACGGAAGCAGAAACGGTACTATCTGATGATGAAGAGGAAGAGGGAGAAGAGCAGGTACGGGAGACAACCCGGGGTTGTAACTACGGGGCATTAATGAGGTGCAAGCCCCCGACTTTTGATGGTTCTGGTACGACTGCGGATGCTCACCAATGGGTGAGAGAAATGGAGGCGGTCCTCGATATTAGTGATTGCCAAGAGGACAAGAAGGTGAAGTTTGCTACCCACTCTTTTACGGGGACGGCTTTGTTCTGGTGGGACAATATTGTCGAGGCCGAGGGTAGCAGGGCCATTGGGAAAATGAAGTGGTCCGAATTGAAGAGAATGGTGATCGAGGAGTTCAGTCCTCGACGGGAGATGGACAGAGTAGAGAGAGTTCCTGCAGTTGGAGGCGGGGACGATGACCCACCAACAATACACCACCAAGTTTAACGACATGGCGTGGTTGGTGTCAGAGCAGGTGATGCCGGTGTCTCGAAAGATCAACCGGTATATTCAGGGGCTGCCAGCTGAAATTCGTTGGCATTTGATTTCTGCCCGACCGAGCACTTTCAGGTCGGCAGTGGAATTGGCAGGAAGGTTATACGATGAACGGGCTGCGTTGGTAAAAGCTGAGGGTAGTAAGAAGGAAGTTGGAGAGAGAAACTGACGGGGAAAGAGGTTTGGTCGAGGTGATACTTCGACGAGTAATAAGAAGACGCGGGTGGATGACCGCCGGGTGGTCGCGTCGGGTTCAGGAGGAAAGAAGTGTGGTAAATGCGGGAGAGAACATGGTGGGGAATGCAGATTAGGGATGAACGTATGTTTCAGGTGTGGTCAACCTGGCCACATCGCCAGAGACTGTAAGAAGCCGAGGGCTGAGGCTTCCGGGGTAAAGAAGACAGGAAGTGAAGGTCCGAGAGCAAGCGCCAGGGCATTCATAATGACGCAGGAAGAGGCTAGGACGGACCCCGATGTAGTGTCCGGTACGTTTCTGGTGAACCAAACTCTAGCCTCTGTATTATTTGATTCGGGTGCCAGTAGGAGTTTTATTTCTGCTGTTTTCTGTGCCAAATTGCCCGTTAGTAGTAGACGTGTGGATATGCCGTTTGATGTAGAGACTGCTATATGTAAAACTACCAGGATTTCCGAGGTAATAGAGGGTTGTGATGTGGAATTAGAGGGCCACAAATTTCCGGTTAGACCGTTTACGATGACGTTGGGTGGTTTCGATTTGGTGCTCGGAATGGATTGGTTGGCGGATTTTAAGGCGAACATTGTGTGTCGCAAGAAGATGATCAGTTTGACAGCGCCCGACGGTAGTTCAGTGATAGTTTATGGGGATCGGGTTACTACGATTCCGAAGGTGATCTCGATGGCAGTGGCGGGGAAATGTATGAGGCGTGGATGTAGCGCCTTCTTATGTTACGTAAAAGATGTAGAAACGCTAACACCACGACTGTCTGATGTTCCAGTTGTGCGTGAGTTCCCAGACGTGTTCCCGGAAGACTTATCGGGATTGCCACCTGACAGAGAGATCGAGTTCCAGATAGATCTGATACCAGGCGCCCGACCTGTTGCCAAAGCACCATATCGATTTGCCCCGACAGAGATGAAAGAGTTGATGGAGCAGTTACAAGAGCTGCTGGATAAGGGGTTTATTCGACCGAGTATCTCACCTTGGGGTGCTCCGGTCCTGTTCGTAAAGAAGAAGGACGGAAGTATGAGGATGTGCATCGACTACCGCGAGCTGAATAAGTTGACGGTAAAGAACAGATACCCCTTGCCGAGGATCGACGACTTGTTTGATCAACTTCAGGGTGCTAGTTGGTTTTCACGAATAGATCTTCGATCAAGCTACCATCAACTGAAGGTGAAGGAGCAGGATATCCCTAAAACAGCTTTTCGTACGCGCTATGGTCACTATGAGTTCCTCGTCATGTCTTTTGGTTTGACCAATGCGCCAGCTGCTTTTATGGATCTGATGAACAGGGTGTGACGGCCGATGTTGGATAAATCAGTGATTGTATTCATCGATGATATCTTGATTTATTCGAAGAGTGAGACTGAGCATGCCGGTCACATTCGCGAAGTTCTAGAGACGTTGAGAAGGGAGAAATTGTACGCCAAGTTCTCCAAGTGCGCATTTTGGTTACGCGAAGTTCAGTTCTTGGGTCACGTGGTAAATCCGGATGGAATTATGGTTGATCCGGCAAAGGTGGAAGCGGTGATGCAATGGAAGTCTCCAAAGACGCCATCTGATATCCGAAGTTTCTTGGGTCTGGCGTGCTACTACCGAAGGTTTATCCAAGACTTTTCAAAAATCGCTTCTCCACTAACCAAGTTGACCCAGAAAGACGTCAAATTTATATAGGGTCAAGCTCAAGAAAAGGCGTTTGAAGAACTGAAGACAAGATTGACCCAAGATCCTGTTCTGTCATTACCCGAGGGAAGCGAAGATCTGGTGGTTTACTCTGATGCTTCTTATTCGGGATTGGGATGCGTGTTGATGCAGAGGGGAAAGGTTATAGCTTATGCATCCTGACAGTTGAAAGTTCATGAGGTTAACTACCCTTATCATGACTTGGAGCTAGCAACTGTGGTCTTTGCATTGAAGATTTGGAGGCACTATCTCTACGGAACGAAGTGCACCATCTTTACCGACCACAAGAGCTTGAAGTACTTCTTCGAGCAAAGAGATCTGAATATGAGGCAACGGCGATGGTTGGAGCTTATAAAGGATTATGATTGTGAGATCCATTACCATCCGGGCAAAGCCAACGTGGTGGCGGATGCCCTTAGCCGAAAAGAGAGGCCCGAGCCAATTCGGGTGAAGGCGTACCAGCTAATCATGACCTCCGATGTGATGAAACAGGTCAAAGAGTTCCAAGATGAGGCTTTGAAAGACGAACATCTTAACTCTGAACGAATGAGAGGTCTGGTTACGGAGTTAGGGGAGAACGCAACGGGTGTTAGAACCCGGTTTGGGCGTATGTGGATTCCTCGTCTTGGGGATCTGAGAATGAGGATTATGGATGAAGCTCATAAGTCTCGATACTCCATTCATCCCGGTGCCACCAAGATGTACCAAGACATGAAGAAAGATTATTGGTGGCCGGGTATGAAACGTGACGTGGTGGAGTATGTGAGTAAGTGCCTTACTTGTCTGCATGTGAAGGAAGAGCACCAGAAGCCGTATGGAAAGATTCAACCCTTGGATATCCCGGAATGGAAGTGGGAGCACATCACCATGGATTTTATCACAAAGCTGCCACGTACCCCGAAAGGGTACGATACTATATGGGTGATTGTGGACCGTCTGACGAAGAGTGCTCACTTCTTACCGATGCGCGAGACCTATTCATCCGAAAGGTTGGCTGATCTTTTCATCAAGGAGATTGTGACTCGTCATGGTGTACCAGTGTCGATCGTGTCAGTTCGTGACACCCGGTTTACATCCAAGTTCTGGAAGAAATTCCATGATGCTATGGGGACGAGGTTACATATTAGCATGGCTTATCATCCTCAAACTGATGGTCAGTCTGAAAGGACCATTCAGACTTTGGAAGACATGCTCCGGGCATGTGTTATTGACTTCGGGGGAAGTTGGGATGACCACCTGCCGTTAGCCGAATTCTCATACAATAACAGCTATCATGCCAGTATTAGCATGCCACCCTATGAGATGCTATACGGTAGGAGATGAAGGACACCCGTCTGTTGGGGTGATATTGGTCAGAAAGAATTGGGCAGCGTCGAAGTGATCGAGGCTACGACCGAGAAGCTTGAAAAGATCAAAGCTTATATGAAAGCAGCCAAAGACAGACAGAAGTCGTACGCTGACAAACGACGCAGGCCGATTGAGTTCCAGGTGGGGGATCGGGTTATGTTGAAGGTCTCGCCTTGGAAAGGAATCATTCGATTCCGGAAGCGGGGTAAGTTGAGCCCGCGGTATATAGGCCCTTTCCGAATTGTTGCTCGAGTAGGGGAGGTGGCCTATAGGTTGGATCTACCAGATGAGTTAAGTGGAATTCACCCGACCTTCCACGTATCTCATCTGAGAAAATGTTTGGTCGATGAGGATCTGATCGTTCCACTTGAAGATATTGAAGTAGACGAACGGCTCAACTATGTAGAGCAACCAGTGGCGATCATCGATTGCAAAGAGAAGAGGTTAAGAAATAAAGTGGTTCCCCTTGTGCGTGTACAGTGGCGACACAGGAAGGGATCCGAGTCCACGTGGGAAACCAAAGAAGAAATGAGGCAGCATTACCCACGGTTGTTCGAGGAATAACAGGTTTCGGGGACGAAACCTAAATAAGGGGGGTGGACTTGTAACGCCCGGCAGTTTGACCTTTTGGTAGGTTATGCGACCGAGCCTCAGTCGCATGGAATTGATGCGACTGGAGGTTCGATCGCATGCTATTCGGCCGATTGAAGCTCAACCGTACGATTAGAGTTCAATCGCCCGACTGAAGGTTCAACCGCATGAAGCTCATGCGACTGGGGTCCAGTCGCATGGTGTTCATGCGACTGAAGGTCCAGTCGCCCCTGGACTTCGGGCGACTGAGCTGTAGGTATAAAAGAGGAGCAGCTCTCTTCTCCTTCCCAACACTTGCATTTTTCAGTCGGGAAAGAACAGAGAGCGACAGAGCAGAGGAGTAAAAGAGAGAACGGGGTGATTCAGGCTCGGATTTTGTCGAGAAGCTAGTCAAGTCGAAGCCCTTCAACTCCAACCTGATAATGTGAGTTCTAGGACCCCTCATTTACATGTTTTCAAATGATTTTGGGGCTGGAACACATCTAAACCCTAGTTTTGTAAAAGTGTATAGTTGACCCATTTGGGTGAAATCTTGATAATGTGTTTAAAGTATGATTTAGGACCTCCACATGTTTATATGATGTCCTAGTATGATTCCCTAAGGTTTGGGAGGGTTAATCTGGGCTTGAATGGAGTTTAGAGGGGTTTTTCAGCCGAGTGTCGCGGCTGCTGCTCGTGATGAACTTCAATCGCTGCCCAGTTAGGGTTATGCGACTGAAGGGCCAGTCGCACGATTGAAAAAGGACTGATGTTCAATCGTACGATTGAGGCTCAGTCGTACGATTGGAGCTCAGTCGCATGACAGGCCATGCGACTGAGGGTTCAGTCGCATAGATCCATTCGCCTAATAGTACAGACGTACGACTGAGGGTTTAGTCGCATAGACCCATTCGCATAGTAGTACAGACGTACGACTGAGGGTTCAGTCGCATAGACCCATTCGCATAGTAGTACAGACGCACGACTGAGGGTTCAGTCGCATAGATGCCCATTCGCATGACTCAGTCGCATGGAGGCCACGCGACTGGAGCAGGTTCAATCGCCCAAGTAGGGCTGATGTGAACGTGGAGAGAAGTGTATGTACGATGTATGTAGGCTAAGTATGATGTAGCCTTATATTATAGTAATGACTGATGGATAGTAAATACCGATGTTCCTCGATTTGATGCATGTTTATCCTTCCACAGTTTTACATGTTATCACTAATAGATGAAATGAAAGTATTATGTAAAGCACAGTGAAAGAGTAATAAAGAAAGTGAAGGAACATTAATAAAAGTTAACAAGTCTTGCAAGCATATAGGAGTTACACGACTGTGTGTCGTTAGCTCAACTGTGTTGCGGGCTAGCTACCCATTGACGCACACAGGGTCAATCAATTGAGATTGGCGGGACCTTTGTGGCCTGCCTCGGATGATCGGGTCGGCCTTGTACATAGTACCCATAGCCCTTTCGAGGGAATATAGTTGACCCTTCAGGGGATACACATAGCCCTTTTGGGGGAACACAGTTGACCCTTCGGGTATATAGATGGCCCGTCATCCGTTTTCCATCATGCACATAGTTGGGGTATCGTCCACTAGTCCACATAGAAAGTGAAACATAAAGATAAAGTTTACAGACAAGGCATATAGTACAGAGAACGAACGTTATTTGTTCACACAGTTGATGCGTGCTCGCATATACAGTACAGTATAGTATAATACAGAAAAGAGTATTTTTAAATACTACCTATAAAACTAGAACTCACTCAGTAACGCTGACTTTTTATGTGTTTCCAGTTGGCAGGTAGGGTTGCTGAGGATGGCACGAGGCGGCTACTCAGCTCTTTTGGGATGGCATTCTCCTTTTGATAATGCTACCCGCACTGGATGTGGGGGTGCATAATACATGCAACAAAGTATGTTGCATGAGAGTGTCAAGAGTTCCTTAAGACTTCCGATGTACGGGAGTACTTAAGGAATATTCTTTATGATGAAGAATTTTTATGTTCTTATATTAGAGGTCACTGTTTATGACCATTTTGTACACAGAAAAGATGAAATATTTTGTAATAGTGCTTTTGTGATGTAATGCAACATTAGATGTTTTGTAAATGACGTACGTTGTATTAAATGACAAAAGTACTTATAGTAAAAAGAAGAGTTATCTCGAATGTTTCCGCTGCATTGTTTTATTTAAATATATGCGATGAAAGACCAACTGTGAGGTTCCCGGGAACGGGGCCTTACACAAATATAGGGCCATGGCTACCACTGTTAGTGAAATACTTTGGATGAGATGGCTTCTCAAGGACCTCGACACCATCCAAGTGACACCCACACCTATCTTTTGAGACAACCTGGCGGTTAAACACATTGCCAACAACCTCGTCTTCCACGAACGTACTAAACACGTTGAAATGGATTGCTATTTCATTCATAAACGAGTAGAATCAAAGGAAATCGAGCCATTTCACGTTAACACTAAACTCCAGGTTGCAGACTTATTCACCAAGGCGCTTGGATCAAAGTAGTTGCAGACTTTACTTGGCAAGTTGGGCATTCGTAACCTTCACGCTCCAACTTGAGGGGGAATATTGTGGGAAAGTATTTCATCACATAATACTCCTTATTCCTTTCCTTTAACCAATCCTAGAATCATGCTTCCATATTTATCTATGTTTTTTCTTATTTAAGCATCGTTATTGTATTGTAAGCTGGCCCAAGTTCTAATTAGGCCCAGTTTAGTTAGATTATTAACTAAATGGATTAACCCTAATTGTAGTCTATATATACTTCTCACTGTACTTGTAATTATTATCACTCAATAAAAGAAAAACCCTAGTTGCCCCAAGGGGACGTAGGTTGCACACCGCGACCGAACCTCTATAAATCTCGTGTCTCTATTTATTGTTTATTGTTCTTTATTCATGTGTTTCGTACCAGTTTTTTAGAGCTTTATGCTCTTGTTTACTACTAAAATCTTCCCCCTTGTTAAAATCTTCCCCCTGTTAAAATCTTCAAAATTTTTTTTGAAGATTCCATACAAAACATGAATTACGGTTTCTGCGCCGTTTGGTCTTCAGTGAAACAAAATCTTTGCCGTCGCCTGCTTCTGTGCAATTAGGGTTTTATTCTGCCATTGTCTGGGTTATTTGATTGTCTGTTGTGTTCAAAACTCAGGTGTATTATTAAACTTGTTTGCTTTCGGTTTTTTGGAACTATTCTAATAGAATAGTAATGAATAGAACAACACTCAAGTTCAGGCAGCCCGCCACTGTTGCATTTGTTACTATTCTCAGTTTTGACTTGACTATTGAGCATTTGCGGTTTGGAATGATGGCTGAGGACAGGAAAACAAGAATTGAGAAATTCGATGGTCATGATTTCGGATGGTAGAAGATGCAAATCGAGGATTTGCTGGTTCAGAAGGATCTGGAAGCCACCCTGTTTGGAAAGAAGCCGGATAAGACTTCAGATGAAGACTGGGCTACTCTTGACAGAAAAGCTGTTTCCATAATCAGACTCTCTCTGTCAAAGAATGTTGCTTTCAACATTCTGAAGGAGAAAACAACTAAAGGCATTATGGATGCAGTGTCAAACATGTATGAGAAACCTTTTACTGCAAATAAAGTCTTTCTTATTAGAGAACTGGTGAACATGAGATTAAAAGATGGAGGATCTGTTAATACTCACATCAGCAACTTTAACACTGTCATCTCTCGATTACTGTCTGTTAATATACAATTTGATGATGAGGTTCAATCATAGTTGCTTTTATCTTCTTTACCAGAAAGTTGGTCAGGAACTGTCACTGCAGTTAGTAGTTCATCTGGAACTACTAAGCTTACTACCGATGTAGTCCGAGTCTAATTTTGGGGGAGGATATTAGACGAAGAGCTTCAAGGGAATCATCGAGTGCTTTACTAAGCGCTGAAATGAGAGGAAGAAAGAAAGAAAGGGGGACTAGTAGAGGAAGATCAAAATCCAAAAAGAGGGGTCAGTCAAAGCCCAGGAAAGACATACAGTGTTGGAACTATAAAGAAACTGGTCATTTTAGAAGGTAATGCCCAAATCCGTCTGCCTCAAAAGATAAGAAGGAAGTCAATGTAACTGCTGATGATTCTGATTTCGATACCCTTATTTGCTGTGTAGAGAACTCAACTGAGCATGGATTATGGATTATGGTGCATCTTTTCATGCTACCTCTAGCATGAAGTTGATGAAGAATCTCCGAATAGGTAATTTTGGCAAAGTTGGGAGATATTGGTCTGAAAACCTCATCGGGCACCTCGTGGACGTTTAAAGATGTTCGAGTCGTTCCTAGCCTAAAAAAAGCTAATCTCTATTGGGCAATTAGATGATCAGGGATATGATGTCATGTTTGGTGGGGGATGGAGGGTAGTAAAGGGGAACCTTATGATCATAAGAGGTAAGAAGAGGGGGACTCTTTACATGGCTGAAGTTCCAGTGGATGGGATAAACTCAGTGAGCAGCGGACCGAGTCAATCCAGTTTGTGGAACCAACGACTTAGTCATATGAGTGAAAAGGGAATGAAAATGCTCGTTGCTAAAGGTAAGCTTCCAGAACTTAAAAAGGTTGAATCGGAATTCTATGAACCCTGTATCTTTAGGAAAAAGAAGAAAGTATCTTTTGTGAAGACGGGGAAGGCACCAAAAGCTTAGAAATTGGAGCTTGTTCACACTGATGTATTTGGACCAACCTCGGTTTCATCTCTGGAAGGAGCTCATTATTATGTCACCTTTATAGACGATTCAACATGCAAGGTATGGGTTTATTTTCTTAAAAATAAATCTAATGTCTTTTATACTTTTAAGAAATGGAAAAATGTTGTTGAATTGGAAACTAATTTAAAGGTAAAATGCCTAAAGCCTGACAACGGAGGAGAATGCATAAGCACTAAGTTCCTTGATTATTATGCTGAACACGTTATTCAGATGATAAAGATAGTTCCAAGCTCTCCTCAGCAAAATGGAGTGGTGGAAAGAATGAACAGAATGTTAAATGAGAGAGCCAGAAATATGAGACTTAATTACGTGCTTCCAAGGATGTTCTGGGCTGATGCAGTTAACACTGCTGCCTATTCAATTAATCGGAGATTATCAGTACCGTTAGGATTCAAGATACCAGAAGAAGAATGGAAAGAGGAAGCAATCAAATACGAGCATTTGAAAGTTTTTGGATACAGTGCCTACGATCTAATGAAAGACGGTGATAAACTTCATGCTAAGGCTAAGAAGTACAGCTTCATTGGATATGGGTTGGATACTATGGGCTACAGGCTTTGGGATTTTAAAAGAAAAAAGATAGTCAGAAGCAAGCATGCTACATTCAATGAGGCTGAATTATATAAAGATAGAATTACAGCAAACTCATAAGTTCAGAAAGAGCAGGTTAAATTTGAAATTGATGCAAACAAACAAACAACATAGCTAGTCACTGAATCAAACACTGAAAACTAAAGTTCCTGAGTTTGAAAATGATGATATGGGTGGAGATGAAGAAGCAGTGGGAACTTCTAGTAGTGGGAGTTCATAGTCTGCTAATGAACAGTCCCCACAGGGTCCACACCAGTCTCAAAATTGGGTTAGGAGGTCCACCAGAGTCTCCAAACAACCAGAGAGGTATAGTCCTCCAGTTAACTATCTTCTCTTAATTGAAAATGGTGAACAAGGGAGTTTCTCTGAAGCTGTTAAGATGAAAGATTCGCTTCAGTGGGAGCATGCTATAAAAGATGAGATGAGCTCTTTGATGAAAAACAAAACATGGGTACTAACCAAGCTTCTGCCAGATAAAAGAGCTCTAAATAATAAATGGGACTTCAGGGTCAAGGAAGAACATGATGGGCCTAAATGATACAAAGCTCACTTAGTAGTCAAGGGTTTTTAGTAAAAGAAGGGGGTTGATTACGATGACATCTTCTCTCCAGTTGTGAAAATGATAACCATCAGATTGGTTTTGAGTCTGGTAGCTGAAGAGGGCCCACATCTAGAACAATTAGACGTTAGGACAACATTCCACACGGTGACCTTGATGAAGAAATTTATATGACACAACCTAAAGGGTTTTAATGTCGGGAAAGAAAACTGGGTCTGCAAGTTGGAAAAGAGCTTGTATGGTTTAAAACAGGCACCTAGGCAGGGGTACTTGAAGAGTGATAACTTCATGGAAAGGTAGGGGTACAAGAAATATCAAAGGGATCATTGCAGCTATTTGAAGAGGTTCAAGAGCTCTTATATCATTCTACTACTCTATGTAGATGATATGTTGAATGTGAGGTCAGATATGAAAGAGATCTGCAAGTTAAAGAAAGAAATGTCCAAAGAATTTGAGATGAAAGACTTGGGTCTAGCCAAACAGATACTCAGGATGAGCATTATCAGAAATAAAAAGGATGGATCTTTAACATTATCCCAAGAAAAATACATAAGGAAAATGTTAGAAAGATTCAAGATGAATAATGAAAACACCAGGCCTAGAAACACACCATTAGGAAGTCACTTAAAGCTCACCAAAGATCAATCTCCTAAATCTGAAAAAGAAAAACAGAGATGACAAAAATTTCAAACACATCTGCAGTTGGCAGTCTCATGTATGCAATGGTATGCACTCGACCAGATATTGCTCACGCTGTTAGGGTAGTTAGTCGGTTTATGTCAGATCCGGGGAAAGAACACTAGGAAGCAGTCAAGTGGATACTCAGATACTTAAATGGTACTTCTAAAATGGGGTTATGTTTCAAGGGTAAAAATGCAATTCTTAGAGGATATACTGATGCTGATTTGGGTGGTTGTAAAAGGAAATTTAAAAGCACTACCGGGTATGTCTTTACAGTGAGAGGAACAGCAGTTAGCTGGATGTCCAGACTTCAGAAAAGTGTAGCTCTATGAATAACATAGGTTGAATACATGGCTGTTGCTAAAGATAGTAAAGAGTTAATATGGTTAAAGACTTTTCTTGAAGAATTAGGTAAACAGCAGTCTCATTACTCATTGTATTATGACAATGAGACCGGTGAAACTTGCTAAAAACCTAGACTATCATGGAAAAACAAAGCAGATTGGGATGAGATATCATTTGGAGCAAGCGGTCTAAAGAACCTCTCAGTTGCGAAGAATCCAACCGATATGTTAATCTATGGTGCTGGATAAGCTAAAGCTTTGCATAGCTTCAGCTGGCCTTCAGGAATAATGTTAAGAAGGCGGGGGTAGCTAGGGTGTGCAAAAATCAGAAGTATTTTACAGAAGTACAAAGAAGCGGAGTGCAGATGAACGTGTTTTGAAGCCTCCAAGTGCGAGAATTGTTAGGTGTAGGCTTCAGGTGGATTAATTTGGAGCAGTTGGGCTCGGCCGACCCAAGTTCTAATTAGGCCTAGTTTAATTAGATTATTAACTAAAAGGATTAACTCTAATTGTAGTCTATATATACTTCTCATTGTACTTGTAATCATTATCACTCAATAAAAGAAAAACCCTAGTTGCCCTAAGAGGACGTAGGTTGCACACCGCGACCGAGCCTCTATAAATCTCGTGTATTTGTTTATTGTTTATTGTTCTTTATTTGTGTGTTTCGTACCAGTTTGATCCTACATTTACCATATTCTTTCATCTTCAAGATGATATCAACACATCAACTTGACATGTCAACTTTTAATGTCTTTCTTTGAAAGATCTTAGTACAATTCATATTAGCTCTTTTCTAAATCTAAATTAACATGATAATGACAGTTAAGCAAAAATAAAAAGATGGATTACTTTTAGTTAAGCAAAAATGAAAATATGGATTACCTTTCCTATATGTTCACAATCTGAATGACGAGGACAAGTTTTATAATAACTAAAAGAAACTTAAAAATTATAAACCTCAAAGTTGGATATTTAAACTGGTCAAAGGTAAAAGTAGTGATTAATATCACATGACCCTTATAATTTCTTTCAACATATGATATAACCAACTTTAAATGTTTAACATCTTCTTTCATCTTCAAGATGATATCAACACATCAACTCGAAATATCTACCTTTGAAAGATTTTAGCAAATTTCATTTTAGCTTTTTTTCTAACTCTGAATGAACATAAATGATAGTTATGCAAAAATAAAAAGATGGACCAGCTTCCCACTCCTTCTGTCAGAGTTGATTTACGTAATTTGTTAGGGTTCCCCTCTTCTAGTTCCAAATATATATTGTTTACAAATTACATAATGAGACCTTTGATAATACTAAATAATACAATCAAGTAACCTAGTCTAATATACCCCCGCAGTCTAAGGTGGAGGGTTACGAAGACTTAGACTGTAACGAAACTCTTCAAATAAAATCCTGGGTAGTCCTTTTGTGAAAATGTCTGAAAAGTTGTGACGAGTTGGAACATGGAGAACATGACTTGACCACGCTGAACTTTTTCACGAATGAAGTGAATGTCAACCTCAATATGCTTTGTGCGTTGATGATGAACTGGGTTACCTGAAAGATAGATGGCACTGAGATTATCACTATATAACAAAGAGGTGCGCTGAGGTGGAGCCCGTAACTCAAGAAGTATATTTCGCAGCCAACAAACCTCTATAACAACATTCGTAACACCCCTGTATTCGACCTCTGCACTGGAATGAGGAACGATCGATTGATGTTTAGAGGACCATGAATTTGGATTGTCACCCAAATAAACACAATAATCGGAGGTGGAACGTCTAGTGTCTGGACATTGCTTGGTCAACATGTGACATCCGTCACCACAAGGTCCGTCATTTAACATGGATTTCATTAACTATCCTTAGAACGTTCATTTCACATCATCGTAGACTATTTGTGAGGACATCATACTTGCTTGATATCCTTTTACACTTGTTATATCATTGTTTGCAACATTAACACTTAAAACGCTCACAATATCACAACCGACATCACAAATTATATTATGTTATATAATATAAACAACATTAAACACATCCTTATAATTAGTATGACGCGCGTATCTACGACGTCATCAACCTAAACAAGTTTGGGGACTCGGGGGCTAAGTGCAGGGACTAAACTTGACAAATTGCCAAACTAGGGCTGGGTATAAATACCCCACACCAACCCTAGCATCCACAATTCTGCTTCTTCTTCTAACTTCCTTTCCTCCACCTTTTCTCCACTTTCCCTCTCGAACTAGCACTAAAATCGGGCGCGTTTGTTACGTTTTCGCTGTCTAAACTTGGTTATCATCGTGAATACCCACTCCTAGCAGGTAGATAACATTGCTTAACCCTTTTCTTGCTCGATTTCACTTTTGCGTTTTCTAGGGTTTCGGGTGCTCGGGTTCATCCGAGCACATGAGGTCGTGTGGGCTTGTGTGTTGCGTTCCAGTGTGTTTTCTTGTCTAGACATGTTAGAACAAGGATCCTGGAGATTTTTGAGGTGTGAAACTCGTGCCCGGAGCAGCTGGACGCTGCTCTGCACTTCAACAGTCGCGACCCGCTGTACAGAGCGACTGGGTCTGTCATGCGACTGAGTCATGCGACTGGGTGAGTCGTGCGACTGGGTGAGTCGTGCGACTGAGTCCATGCATCTGAGTCTATCGTGCGACTGAGTGGTGCGACTGGGGTGAGTCGTGCGACTGAGTCCATGCGTATGTGTGTTGTGCGATTAAGTCAATGCGGATGATTGTGTGCGACTGTGTGTGTCGCACGACTGAGGATCCAGTCGTACGAATGAAGACTCAGTCATACGAATGAAGCTGATTCGTACGATTGAGGGTTAAATCGTGCGTATGGATGTTGAGTCGTATGAATGAGTGCTGTGTGGTGCGATTGAATGCCGAGTCGTACGAATGAAGGTTCAATCGTACGAATGAAGCTGATTCGTACGATTGAAAGTTGATTCGTGCGAATGGAGTGTCCAGTCGAGCGTCTAGTCCTGTTGTGTGACTGATGATGTGTGTGAGTGTGAATTCTCTTTTGAATGTCTTGTGATGATAAGGTAACATCAATAAAGTGTCATTGCTTGACCACAAAGATTAAAGTCAACGCTATTAACAGGTACATACCTTTTCAATTTAAAATAACCTAACCTTTTACAATTATCGACAACCCATTTGGGATCTACATAAGGTCTGATATGTGTATGCCTGCTTGTATGTGCTACCCACGACCGAATCGAAACAGCCCGAACTAATCGAATGTCTTCTTATGCCTTATGCTTATATTAATGCTTGTCAGTAACTGTAAATAGGTGTTTGACCGTTCATAGCATTCTACCTTTGGAAATACTCATCATACGTGCTTATCACCTATTCAGTGAGTTTCGTAGCCCCTTTCTACGCATATATAACTTTTAAACATTTTCAAACTTGGGGGA